>JABWIB010011529.1:9376-20169 GCA_016617825.1 Platyplectrum ornatum | reverse complement strand
TCTGCGCTTGTAATGCGTGATGCGCTATTCACATATACGCATTGCGCGTAACGCATTGCGCATTTTTTGTGCGCACTGCGGCCCATTTAGAGTAGCGTGTTTACCCTCAATTAACGCAGCTCTGGATTACACGCAATGCGCACGTACGCTGAAAGTGCGCGTGCGCTGCGCCCGAACTCTGGATCTGGTCCAGTGTGTTCAATCTTCAGACAATATAGGTCTGTTATATTATTGTGAAACACGTTTTATTAAGAGAAACCAGGCAACAATGTGCAGTACCATCGGCAGTGTTAGGCTGGAGAGTGTGAAGTAACTGCAACCATACCTCACAATCTCTGGAAGAGAGTTTGGCCTCTATAGAGTCTACAATGGAAGCGGATAGGGTTAAAGAAGAATCTAGAAAGCTTCGCAATTAGACACGTGTTACCATAATTAAAGTTAATTGGTGCAACTTTAAACTGGCTCCATCGGGAAATAACGGATTCGATGGCGTCTTAACATGATCATATTTTGAGTATGTCATCTTGATAGTGTATAATCTCCAGAAATAGTTTCTCTGCTGATTATGCCAGCAATAAAAGGCATCTTGGAAACGCAGCATTTACTTTGTACTCGCAAACACTGACCGAGGGGAATATTTTTAATATGAGAAAATGGATGACAGCTGGAAGCTTGCATTGGAGGATTGCTTGTAGTTTATTTTTGATACATTGATATGTTGGCGCAGTCCCTACAGTAAGAGTAAGACTCCAAAAAAATCATTTGACAAAAGTCAAAGTGACAGAACAATTATTGGTAATTTACGGCAAATCTCTGAAGTGAGACAATATTTCTTTCCCCTAAACGAGGTTTTTCCTATTTGTCTTCCCATGTGACATGAATTTTATTTCTACCCCTCCGACGGCTTTAAATCATCTAGACTCATCACCCTCACAATACCTAACGGGTGCCCAATCGAGGGGTTGTAAGAAAACTGCAACGGCTTACTGTGATTGGTCAGTGTTCCTGTAGCAATGCAGAGAGTCTCATGACTAGAGACTGGCATGTCTGGGCAGCACGGGGGTTCAGTGGTTAGCACTTGGGCAGTCAGAGTTAAATTCTTTGCACAGGACCTTACGACCTCTGTGTGGAGTTTGCATGTTCTCCCAGTGTCTGCATGGGTTTCCTATGGGTGCTTTGGTTTCCTCGTACACCCTAAAATACATGCAGGTAGGTTAATTGGCAGCTGACTAAATTGTTCCTACTATATGTGGTTCACTGTATAATAGACTTGGTCCTATGTACCTCTCCTATAGAGTGTAAGCTTGCTGGCAGCAGCAGTGTCTTAAATTGTAAAGTACTATGCATGATGATGACGCTATATAAAACACCTGATAATAAATAATAATAATAATAATAATAATAAATTAATGTCTATGACTTGGTCCCCTATTAGAGCACAGCCCTTGGGTTTGTGGGTGCTTGAGTGTTCTCCAATATATGCAATGCCAATGAACATGTCTATGATGAGTGGCATGTGGGAGATCAGTAAGAGAACTTCATTTCATTAAAAGAAAGGTTGAAGAGGTTAAACTTGTGGTCAAATAAATATTGCAGCTGCACCCCTGGTGCCCCCTATAGTTATGACCCTGTTTATAAGTTAAATATAAGTAAAATATTAACTCATAACTATAGGGGGCGCCAGGGGTGCAGCTGCTACAAGGCATATGGCAGTCACTCCCCCCCCCTGTACTGTAAGCAAGCTGTCAGAGGTTGACATCTTAAAACAGAACTTGGTGCTCAATGAATGAATGCTAAGTGCTGCTCATTATGTAAACCAGCACTCAGCATTCACACAGCTCACATTCTCCAGTATGTAAAATGAAGCTGAGAGCTTGAATCTGCTTGGTTGCTATGGGCAACATCCCCACTTTTTTAATCTCCCTGCTTAGTCATTTTAGACCCTGGAGTGTTGTTTTAAGAGTCAACCTCTTTCCAAAGCCTGGGCCGCTCAGACACGCCCCCAGTACTACATAGCCCCACCCATTCAGAATCAGACCCCTCCCACTCCACTGCTTATAAAGCAATGTACGATAACTTGTATACAGTATTCAGGGTTATTTTGTTCCAAAAAAAAAACAGAATGAAACCAACTTGTTGATCCTTTTCAATAAGTAATGGTTCCATGTGACGCGCTTCACTTTTGATGATGCATTTGGAAGCTATGCTAATAGACAAAAGTAGAGCAGGCACTTACATGTAAATTGTGAACTCATCCTAAACTGCATTTGATGTCTCAGAATAGAAGTGTCAGACTCAATAATCAGAAAGAGAAATGAAGACGACAAGAGCGGTGTGATTAAATTAAATTGTGGTGTAATCCACTTGGGAAAACAGATTTCACTTATGATCTGGGCCGTGGATTCTGACAGTGCATTCGAGACTTTTCAAACACATTCCAGATATTGCACTTTAAAAATGAATGATGTTTTACTTACCCGGCAATGAAGAATTCTACAGAGCTCTATGTGGGTGATGCACCAGCGCTATGAATATAGAAGCAGCAGATTCTGGACCTGATCCAGATTAAGACATAAAAAGAACATTTGGAACTTCCCCCTCCACAAATAATGGTCCAGTTAGTCAGACACATGTGCCAGGTTATTTCTCTGTTATGGACAGGCCGGTGCTACCGGGACCTGAGTCGGCAAAAGTACCCCCTCGCTGCCTCCAGCTACTTGCCCGGTTATATCATACCCGGCCTGCAAATAATTAGCGGGGCAGGGAGGGCTGCTCCTCTATGGAATGGCGGCGCTCCCCTTCTTCTATGTGAACCAGACTGGGAGGTTGGAGGGGTAAAGTTGGGTGAGGGATGAGGGATGTGCTAGGACTCGACTAGGATGCCCAGAGACTTAGCACCGACCATGGATAGTACATCGTTTTCTTCCATGAGAAGAAAGAGGTGACAGCTTATGCAAAGCGATATGCATTAAATCCTTTCCTCATGCTCCGATCCAGAAGATTTACCTAAAATGTTTCCCTGGCATTTCGGGAGAGTCTGAAAATATCATTATGGACTAGATTTAGACTTATGGGCCTATATTTACTAATCAGGGAGATTGAAAAGTGGGGATGTTGCCTATGATGCTTGGGTGGAGCCAGTGCGATAATTGGGTGGAGCTGGGCAGGGTTAGGACTCCTCCAGGGCAGGGCATAATGTGTTAGGAGCATGAAATGTTACCTGAATTCCTGCAGGTAATGCGATAGGTAATCTGAGCATAGCACAAGGTACATAGCTATACTGTTATATATCTAACAGACATTAATATCAATTTACATACAGTACAGAACACAAAGAGATTTGTGAAGAAATGTCCACTATTAATCTTTGTCAGAACATTAATCTTCTCTGTAGATTTTCTGCAGGCGTAGGCGTCACCTAGGTGGTATTTTTGAAGTATGTGAGGTTCAGCATGTTTTACTTCACAGCACATGAAGAATCCCAACTTGTCACTACTCCACTTCCACTTTGATATAATCATGTGGTTTGATGTTGACAGGGAACTCTATGGTAAATTTCGCTTTGAATTCCACATCAAAGTTGATATTATTTGTAAGTCAACATCAAAGGTTAATGATGAGAGAGCTACCCTTGTTCAGAGCCTCTGCTATCCCCCCCCCCTCTCGCCTCAATGTCTCAGGATTGTCTACAGGTGTCAAAATTCATTTTTGGGTCTAGGTCAAATTTATAGCATCGCTTGGAATTCTGATGGCTGTCATTTTTCTGATGTCCTTTTATAAGAACAGTAAATTGACCGGCTATTCCAAACCTAAATCTATGATTTACTCATATTTTCAGGACTCACTACACCCGCTGATAAGCCCCCCTTTGTAATATACCCCACATGCATTACAAGCATGTAACTTTATACATTTAGGTAGGGCTGGGCCTAAATTTACTAAGCATGGAGATTGCAGTGTAATTGGAAAGATGGGGATGTTGCCCATAGCAACCACGCAGATTCAAGCTTTCAGTTTCATTTTACATACTGGGGAATGTGAGCTTGCATCTGAATGGTTGCTATGGGCAACATCCCCATCTTTCCAATCTCCCTGCAATCCCCTGCTTTGTAAATTTAGGCCCCATAAGTCAGAAGTCAGTATATATGCGAAACAAAATCATGTTGCACCATTATTTATTATTCTGATGGTAAATTTCAGTCAGAATAATAAATTCACAAAACATAAAACAATTTTTTTTCTAAAAACATAAATCTGGTTTTTATTTCATTGAGCACACATAAACATTAAATTTGTGAGCGCTGACGAACATGTTTACTATTCAGCGCGACAATTACTCAATAATACTGTAGGTCAGTCCTTCACCCCCAGTAACAAAAACAACTTTAAATACAATATACGGCAATGCTTTTCCTACATGGCTCCCATGGGAATAGTAAAAAAAAATGACAACTACGTGATTCATTGCACGTGAAACATTTCAGGCGCGGAATATGTGAATGCAAATGTCATTGTGTACGGACAGGCGTTTGCACATTCATAGACCACAGATGGATTTATGAGGCTGAAAAAAAAAACTACCAGATAGAAAACGATAAAATTTACATTAAACGACAGACCTGAGGGCACTTACCAGCTGACTCCACCACGTGCGGGGGCTGGTCAGCATTAGCTAAACGATGGTATACTGTTCAGAAAAGCACACAGGAAAGAACAATTTGTTAGTTTTCATAATATATTAGATTTTTCTCTTTTAAGGGAAGCACAGGCAGTATGGACATAGGAGGGTGAACGCTAGGTACAGGGGAAACTTGTTTTTTTTTTTTTTTTTTTTAAATTACAAATGACATTCTGTTTAGAATGAGGAATGACAACAATTTACACAGTGTTGTTTTGCTTAAAAAATAACAAAAATTTATTTAGATGAATAGAAAATACAAAAGAGCGACTACTCCAAATAGTTTAGCGAAATAAACAAATACGCGTTTCTAATGCCCACAGGCACAGGCACCATAGAAAGGCAGCTTGTGTGTTAATATAACTGTGAGAATGGTTATGAAGAGTATAACCAATCAGAGTATAGAAATGTGTGTTACTATAGGGATCAATAACCCAGTTTAAGGTGTATTATATATCAGCTAATATTTGTTTTTAAATATATCTGATCTTTCAATGTGGCTTATATATATATATATATCATACATACAGTAGGTGCGCTACTGTATGTGAGTATATATGGGGTGCAGTGTATAAACAGTGTAATGTGTGCAGGGCTGCCGCCACGATCACCCAGGCCCGGGTGATCCAAACTCCCGGGCCCCCAAACCAAACTCTCGGGCCCCCCACGTGACGCCACAACATCTAAATGTCAGCGCGGGAGGCTGTCGGGCATATTTAAACTCCCTTAGATGCCAATAATGGCATCTAAGTGAGTTCAGACACGCTCCCGGCAGGCACCTGCACACCAGTACAGTGTGCCGGTTCCCTGGTGGGGGGATGGCCAGGCCCGGCTACCCCCCCCCCACACCCCCGAATGTATGTGAAAGACACAGCAGTATGGAACAGCAATTGCATAGTGATGACTGGAACCATGTCAGTATAGTGTATTAGTAGTATGTGCTTTTTTTCTTTCTTTGTGATTACAATTTCTTTCTTATTTATTGTCATTTTGCTCATGGACACTGCAAAGTATGACAGTCAATTGTAAAACAGGAGGGTGTACGTTTATAGTATGCAGGGGGTATATATGACACCCATGGAAATACTAGCACCCCTTGCGGCATTCGTAGCCCAGTCTACATAGTGCAAGACTGTGACGTCGAAGAGAGATAATTATTAGATGCATTTTTAAATGTTCATAGTTAAAGGAATGGGTCGTTTGATAAGCAGCATATTTTATTTATATCAAGTATCTAGTTAGCACAAGGAAAAAAAAAAGCTGAATCATTAAAATATTCTCACATTGCCCAATTGTTCTGAACTGCTTTAGAAGATATCTTTCAAGGGAAAATAGCTGTTCTAACAAGCCTTGAACAGCAAGCAAATGAACAACTAAATGAATAATTTATAGGAGATATATTGAATGTCAAAAGCCTCCTGTATAGAGTCGCTTATTCTTGAAAATACTGATTTATGCTAATATAAAATTCAATCTGCATTCCAACACAGGATTTACTATTAATCACAGTGCTGTGAGAACTTCTCGGCTCCTCTCGTTCAAAACCATTTGTTCTCGGAGAGAGGGAATATTATTATTGGGCTTGATATTGTTGGAAATTTGCTAAGCACAGCTTCAAAGTAACAAGGGCGATTCAGGTAAGATGAGCTATTTCAACGGGGTGTTACATGTTAAATGTGAAACGGGTGTTTTTTGGCGGCTACTTTTTTGTAGAAGGATGTGTATCCTATGATTTGTAGAAGGATACATGCTCTAGAATTTTTAGGACACATATGGTAATAAGTTGCATACCTCTCTGTGTAGATGGGATTGTCCCAGATTCTCTACCCACAAAAAGGGTGAAGTTTACAAAAATGGGTGGGGCTAGGACCAAATATGGCCAGTTGGGGGCGGAGAACTTGTGCTAACACAGTCTTCCAGACATTGACAGCAGAGGAGCAGGTTTTAGTTCTCAAGTGGGTGTTCTCTCTTTCTACTCTCATATCACATCAGATCAAATGATCCGCTGAGATCTCCAGCTGCACATTGTCCCTGTACACACTGCCTTGTTGGTCGTCAACAAACAATCCCAGAATCCTTTGCTGCAGTAATATGCTGCAATTAATACCTGTTCACAAGGTGGTTCTGTACAGAATTATGAATGGGAATTGGGAATTTAAGATATGTATAAATACATTAAAAACGAAATATTATATATTTATACACACACAGAAATAAATATATATTTTCTATAACATGTGGGCCCAAAACTGGACCAGTATAGAACATATTTATATAGAATGGCAGGTGAGTCACGCCGGGCGGTGGGTGTGTGGCGATGCAGCTGCCGATTTTGCCGACACTCAGCTCAAACTCCCCTGTACTGCTCGCAGTCTCCTGAATGTAAAATAAAACTAAATGATGGGGGGTAACTTTCCCACTTTTCCAATCCCGCAGTTTAGTAAATTTATGCTATAGAGTTTTGAGGATGGATGAGGCTTAATGTCTACAAGTGCCATTGATTTTTAGTTACACTTGAGGTGCGAGGCAAAGATTTTCATTAAATCAGTTGCCACCAGCCAAGGTCTAGAAGATTTGCCGGCTATCCTAAGAGCAATATCCAAAATTCGGGGAGACTCCCAGAGGATCCAGGAGTGTTGGCAACCCTGGATTGGTATACTTTTTCATGAACTTTAATATAAGCTGGTGCTTCATTTAGTTATAGAATTCTTCTGAGTGGATAGCTGCATAGAGGCATGATTGTGTAAGAAGTATTTTTATGACAGGTGTCTAGTCTGTTTAAGACAAAAAGTCTGAAAAATGTTAATTGTTCCCAACTGCCTTAAGTGATATCTTACAAGTGAAAACATTGTCTCTGCGAGCACCCAGTGGAATATAACCAACTCAATGGAATAAATAACTACAGTTCTGGTTCTAAGTACAGTGAACTTGAAATGGAGGTCAACCAAGCACCTGTACCACAACCAGACGCATCTCTGACCCAGAGACTCCTACCTTATTCCTGTAGTCCATACCTTTTCTCTTTAGGTGATTTACTATCACACCTCTCCGGTTAGTTTTACCTGTGAACTCCTAGGAAGGTAAGATGAATAACAGAGCGTTGATTTGGCCATGGAAGAGGGGGGCAAACAGAGAAATAAATGGCCCTACTTGTAATATAAAATATGTCCTATACACCAGGCCTCTAGACGCCCTGACACTTCATTGACTGACGCCTATTCTCTGGCCCTCTGCCGGCAAAACCTGACATGAGAAGCCCAGTTCTGTTTGGATCATATAGTACATTAAAGTTTAACTTTTGTTTAATGCCTCAATCGCTGCAGATATAATGAAAGATTAAGAAATTGAAACATGCAAACTGGTAAATGAACTATAGTACAGTCTTCAGACTCTGCACAAACGTTTGTGTTTGCATATTTCTTTTACCAGATCCCATCCTATCCTGTTTTAAATGTATATTTGTACAGCGCCTCCACTAAACATCGGGATCTGCTACCTTGTGATGGTTTCTTGTTAGAAGACAGCTTTTCCCAACTTATATTTTTTTGCAAGCTCCGTACGTGCTTCATCTCTGACCCAGGGTCTGGGCCAGATTCAGATTTATTCAAAATCAGCGTTCGGAGAACCAATAGTTCTTAAGCTGATTCTTCTTCATATGGTGTGGAGATCACTTTCCCTATACAGAGGGGAATCCACACACATTAAATGCAAAGGCATTGAAGGAAACAGTATGTTAGGGCTCAAGTCATCCTTATTGTACTTTACATCTTTACCTCTGCCCTCAGTCCATAACTCAAATATTCACATGCCCCTGGCAACAACCATGGAAATTGAGCAGGTTGCATAAGTTATGTAGTGCTCGTAAAATTGAGGCCAGTTCAAAATTCAGGTTGTGTAAATGGGTTTTCAACAGTCAGAATCCACCCCATTGCGACTGATATGAAATGATGTTATGGTCTGTGGTCAAAGTTGAAACCTAGAAGTGGAAGTATGAACATTTATAAGTGCCTGTGTTTAGAATTAACAATAATGTGAGTGATTGGAGAATTGTAGCTTATCAATTTAATCAGTGGGAGAAGTGACTGGATGGCATTCTGCTGTATACACAATACCAGAGCTTGTGCTAGGTCTCTGGGCAACCTAGACGTGTAAATTCAGTTTAATTTTACATACTTGAGAATGTGAGCTCAAATCTGATTGCTATGGGCAATATCCCCACTTTTCAATCTCCCTGCTTAGTAAATTTAGGCCAACCAGTCTTAATATCAACCCTCACTTGAGACACTTCTACTGAATGCAATTGTATATGGTAATACTATACGATAACAGAACCTCTGTTCTCAAAACTTTACAAAAGAGACTCCTAAACAGACGGTAAACTCGGGCCTCACGATCTACAGCATCAAAACACATTTACAAAGGTCAAAATAGTTTCATTTTTTTTCATATTACGATAACATTCCTCATGCATGCTATTAAATGAATCTGTTAATAATTCAGAATTTGGTTGAGTTCTCTTTATTATTCACTTTCTGTATTTCTTATTTATGTGTTTTGCTATATTTCAGACGGATCTGTCAGGAGCATGAATGCATTGTTTATGCTGGATTATAATACTGACGCCTTTAAAAGCGAATACAAAATAGCGTATGGCATTAGTGAATTTATGGTTCCCAGAGTAGTAATGTTCATTTTTAATCATGGCTACATTTCTTTTATTATGACTTTCAAAAACATTGATACAGCGCAATTGTCATGCAAACGACTGAATTAAGAGAGGATCATTACATTTTATTGCCACAATTTATTCACTGTGTTTTTGACTGCCAATTTAGAATCTCTTATTATCTTTCCTCTATGTTGGGGTAATGTATTAGTGAGCTTTCGTCTCCTGGGATCCAAGTTGATGCCTAATGTAGACCCCTATCCTATACCTAGGACAGATTGGGGTGAAAAGAAATTGTGTGATAAAAAGTTACGTTGTTCATGAATGTTGAGGCACTTGCACTGCAGGCACATTTAAACAAGTTGGCTACATAGATGGACACTCACTAACTATATGAGCCCACATTTGGAAGAATAAATGATATTTTTATGTAGTAACAGAATAATGAAAACAATTCCATTACAGGAGAAGTCAGACAATATAAGTGAGATACATGCAGTATGACAGATATATGGGGCAGATTTGGGGTTGAAGTGGGTATTTATTTAAGTGG
Source organism: Platyplectrum ornatum (assembly GCA_016617825.1). Classification (NCBI taxonomy): domain Eukaryota; kingdom Metazoa; phylum Chordata; class Amphibia; order Anura; family Limnodynastidae; genus Platyplectrum; species Platyplectrum ornatum. Next base: position 10,272 of record JABWIB010011529.1, on the reverse strand, counting down.
TGGTATGGAGGAAGAAGGAACATTTGAAGAACATTTATCACAAAATCTCTGGTCCAGAGGGCAAACGGCTTACACCAGGAGGCCCCGTAATACTGAATGCCTCCCACTCGAAAGCACAACCTGCCACTGCTGCAAGCAGTCCATATTCATGATCAGGGGCATAACTAGAATTTGTGGGCCCCATAGCAGAATTTCTAATGGGGCCCCCAGGACTCCCCCTGAAAATAAACCTTGGAAATGTCACTTACATTTTTCTAAATTGTAATTTATTTTTTTTACTTTAGGGAAGGATAGGTCTAGACTTCGGGGAGGAAAGAGAAGAGTTAGGGTGAGGATTAGTTAGGGTTATTTATTATAATACGCACTGTAGTTGCCTTGATATATGGTAGCTTGTGTACTATAATGTAGTTCTGGTGTTGGCATGCCCATTATGACTATGAATAGTCAATGACATTGTAAGAGGTGTTGCACGGGTGTGCAACCAACTTTATGTCCTGTGTATTATCAGGGCCAGAGCTGTGAATTTTTTTTTATTTGGATCAGGGGCCCGGGCCCCCTAGCAGACGGGCCCAATAGCTGCTGCACCCCCTGCAACCTCTATAGTTACTCCACTGTTCATGATCTGTTTCATAGTTGCGTTAAGTCTGGTAAAACTTACACCAAAATATAGAGGAAATCCAATCCAGCAATAATTGTGGCTCAACGCACAAAATATGTTTAACCCCTTTGTGACGCAGCCTATTTGGTCCCTAATGACCAAGCCCTATTTTACACATCTGACATTTTACACTTTATGTGGTAATAACTTTTTAATGCTTTAACGTATCCAACTGATTCTGAGATTGTTTTTTCGTGACACATTGTACTTTAAGTTAGTGGTAAATTTTGGTTGATAC
>JABWIB010011525.1:2217-16438 GCA_016617825.1 Platyplectrum ornatum | reverse complement strand
GAACATTTCATCATGCGCGATGACATGCTAAGTCTGGAAACTTTGGTCCTGCACTGGTCCTGAACTTAGGGTTAGACTAAGAGTGGGGCTTATTTGTCTCCCTTTCAGTTATTGGAATGTTGGTAACAGTGTCGGACTGGGGTACCTTTGGCCCACCAGAGGAAATCCATTCTTGGGGCCGGCCCTCAGTTATAAAGAAATAATGCTAGGCAATCATAGTAAACTATATATACATTATTGCTCATTATAGAACATAATCCTTCCTGTCTCTTACCCATCCTCACTAGAACACTGATACCAGCAGTTTCATCTCCTGTGAGATGTGTGACTGGGGGTTATTATACATAATGGGACGAGTGATGTGTGATAAGTGGCTATTGTGTGTTGGGCTTGGGGCCCACCGGAGGATTCTCCTATCTTCTGGTGGGCCAGTCCACCACTGGTTAGTAAGGTATATTAATGTGATTTAATATCATTCTCCCATGCTCAAGCCCCTTTCAATGCCGCGGCAAATATTAAAGGTAAACGAAAGACAAGGTTTGTCTGGAAGGTAGGAGGGACAGCGGAGCAAGGCTTCAAATGGTGATTTGCATAAAGCACGCCCTGCCACCCCAAGCTGCCGCCTCTTCTTTCTCCTGTCTGCAGTTATGTTATACCCTCCTTGACAGCAGATGGCCAATAAAGCTGATGACACATGAGCTACAGAGTTCAAGCTGTCATTTCCACACTGCCTGGTGTGACACAGTATGTCACAGAAAAGTCTCCACCATATGACCCGCCCCTGTAGCGCTTTATAGTTATAGATTGTTGAAGTGTATGTTGCTCTATCCAAACATCAGATGTGTGCGCACTTTAGAGCAGTCTCCCCTTGCTTATCCTGAAGTCTGGATCCAGTCCTAGATTTACACCAGGAATGCCGGCAGTATAGTGGTGGTGTGTTAAGGCGTACCCCACAACTTTCCAGATTTTAGCGGGACAGTCACGCTTTTGGGGGACTGTCCTGCTGCCCCTCCCTCCAACCAGTTTGTCCTGCTATGGGGACAAACTGGGGCGAAAAAGGGGCAGGGTTTTGTCACGGGTGGGTGGAGTTTGGGGCATGCAGGGCTGGGCAGAGTTGGGCGAGGTTTTCTGCAACAGGGGGTAGGGTTTGGCCGGGGCAGGGGCAGGGCTCCCTCCCTGGCAAATGTTGGGAGGTATGGTTAAGGATGTGATTTATGCAAAGCCCTTCCTCCTATCTAATAAATGCTTTCATTCTGAGGGTTACTAAGGGTGGGACAGGTAATCTCTCCTGGGATTTCAGGAGCAATTTCTGAAATTTGGAAGTATCATGGGGAAGTCTGTAACTATGATTTGCAACCCTTACATTACAACATGGTCTCTGTACCATTTTTCTCTTTTCTTCAGACTTTCGCTGGTTCCATGTTTGTACTTCCATGTGAGCATGCGAGGGGAGACCACTTTCCTTTTCTGACACTTTAAGTTTTCTCAAGTACATTAGCTTACCTACTCATCCCAACTTACAATGGGGACAGATTGTGTAGTGTAAAGGAAACATGCATAGGACACACCTCACTGGTGTATATTGATGTTGCCCATAGCAACCAATCAGATTTAAGCTCTCAGCTTATATTTACACACTGGAGACTGTTAAATCTGATTGGTTGCCATGGGCAACATCCCTACCTTTCAATCTCACTGCAATCGCATCGCTTAGTAATTATACCCCATTGTCTCATTTGTGACTTCACTACAAAGTTAGCATTTTTCCTTTCAAATGATTGGAAATTGTGCCATCACAAAGGACCAGATTCAGACTTAGTAATACCCCGTTCACATTACCAGCCTTGAAAAAGCTGGCTTAAGAGCCAGGGTGTAGAGCTGGGGAAATTGGAGGGGCTGTGAAAAAAGGACCGTTCAGATTAGCTGAAAAAGCCAGCTTTTTTTTTGTAAAAAAGCAGTGTCTGCACTGTTCACATTGAACCCTGCTTTTTGCTACCAGTACACATAATTACTCAGAAAATGTGCTGTAATTCGCTGTGATTGTTTGTTTACATGAGGGGAGGAGGGAGAGACGGGCAGTATTGTGCTGGAAACAGCTGACTGTGTGAGCCAATCAGCGCTGCACAAACACAATGGGAGAGGAAAGCCAGCTATGTAGTGTTCACACTGACTGAAAAAGCCGGATAGGAGGGCAAAACCCGTTCTAAAAAGCAGGCTCTGAACATCAACATTCAGTAGCCGGCTTTTTGTAAATGGAGCGTTCACACTGAGTTTAGGAGCTGGCTTTTTCACTGCAGTAGACTTTTTCATCAAAAAAGACAATTAATTTGAGGTAATGTGAATGGGGTATACGAGAGGAAAGTTACACCTAAACAAACAATGTAAAACTACTTGGGTAAAACAATGGTGAATTACAGGGAAATTAAATTACACCAGTTGGTAACTGATTATTAGAGTATTAGAGTTGAGAGATGATTGATGTTGTTTCCTAGCCCACGTCTTAATAACCTTGTAACAGTAAGTGTGCCATAAGCAAAAGTGTGGCTACATGTAAAGTTTAATATTCATTTTACTTCCCCTGACATGCAACATGGTTTTGCCCAGGTGTAACTTTACTCTCTTACTTTCAAGTCTGGCTCTGGTCCATCATTAGTTGGACCACAGAAAAAACATGATTGCGTCTCCCAATATTGGAATCACACATACTGAACTGCCTGCCTAACTCTGAATCAAACCAAAGGTACTGAGTTCATACGTAATTGCAGGGTAGGCAACTCTCCAGGAATTTCTGGGAGAATCCTGACTTTTGGGTGATTCTCCCGGTATCATGGGGAAGTCGGAAAACCTTCTGGGATTTTACTATAAGGCATGGCCTCTAGCCCAAATTGTTACAAAGAATGGTTCCATCAATACACCCCAAGCCCCTGCCCCATGCTACTAGACATGTGGTTTCTCCCAGGAGAACCCTGCATAATTGTAGCATTACAGCCACGTCTAAACACATACATGTTACCAAGTTACCTTTTACACACAAATGTCTCAAGATACATCTAACACAGGGTTAACGACTCTTCCTGAATGTCCGTGAGACCCCTGAATTTCAGGCAATTCTCCCATTCTGTGAAACAGACTTCTGTAATAATAATAATAATAATAATAATAATAATAATAATAAAAGAATAAAACACAAAATGAAACAACGCTGTTACAAAAAAGTTGCAAAAACATTTCTGGCAGGAAATAAAGTTAAGTCTCCTGTTGTTGTAGTAGCAGTTTACAGTGCGGTAGTGACTTGTAATCTTAGAGTCTTGGCTGTTGTGTCTGAACAGAACTGAACAAGTAGGAATTTATAAGGCTGATGAGAGGAAAAAAAAAAAAGAGAGAGAGAGAGAAGGGTGTGTTCAGTATCAGTGCAAATCTCTGCTGTCAGTGAGTGATAACAGACAGTGCTGTGCCGGTCCCCCTGTAGTCCCTGCTCAGAGGTAAGCCAGGGGAGGAGGAGGAGGAGGAGGAGGTAGGGTTAGAAAGGGAGGAGAGAGAAGCCAAGTATTGTAAAGAGGTTGGAGGAAATGAGACATCAGACTCCAGGCTTTCTAGCAAATGTTTCTGGTTATACTTGTAGCTGAACTGTGTGTATGTGTGTGTGTGTGTGTCTGGGAACACTCAGCCCATTAGTGCAGAGTAGCTGCAGTGCGAGTATTGGCTGCTGCCTCTGTGTCGGTCTGGTTTAATTTAAGCAAGCGCCTTTCAGATCTTCATTCATTGAGGGAAAACCTGGATCACTATTAATGCATTGAGGATTTCGGCCAGCGGGGATTTTGGGAATTACCTGCAGGAACGTGGATTAGCCTTGTAGCTATTGTTGTGGAAGACTGTTGCTCACAGTTTTGCAGAGTTGGGAAGAAAGCACACCAGAAATCCTGCGGGAAAGGTAGGTCCCAGTGATTGTGGTTTGAAGAGGGGGTGATATATGCCTGCTGGTTTAATTGCAATAAGCGTCTGAATACTCCTGTAGATATGCAATGTGCTCATTGATCATACTGTACTGGAAACATAGGTGACACGCACAAAGTTACATTGAAACTTTTACTTTTTAAATGACCAGTTTGCTTCCATCACAATGAAGTGATGTGTGAAAGTACTGTATACCCTATAAAGTTAACCAGTCGTGTCCCATGTGAATGTTACACTGATGTCCCTATCAGAATCTATGGCTGATTGCGTTGCAGCATATTCATGTGCCCCATAGTTTTTACATGTAAGGACTTCTACAATGTGTCTTGCAGTCATCATAGACCAATACTGTAAATACTTTGGTCCTGGCATTCAGCAGTTGGCAAACTCTCCTACTGCTTGCCCTAAAATATAATATTCTTAAACGCAGTTTCAGAAAATTGTACCTGGTCCCGAAATAAGGGTGTGTGTATATAGACTTGGAACACTAGGGATGCTCACTGCATGGACAGTCGGATACTTCACTCTTCACCCCCTGCCCTAGATGTTATTGAGAGACCTGTGGTATGCGTTGTGTTACTCAGATTCCATCTAATGTGTACGTTACCCAGTAATCTCATTCGGGGTGTTTAGATTTCTCAGCCAGAGGTTGTTTCTCTTCAACGCATTGAAATATATATATTTAAACAATATTGTGAAAGGGGGGAAGGCTTTTTGTACTGACTGACTAATCCATCTGAACATGAACAGCTTGGAGCAGAGAAGGGATGATAGAAGTTTTTAAGGGTTTTGAACCTGGGAGGGAAGCATTCCTCAAAGGAAGAGGGCAGCACTGCAGCTGGAGGGAGGTAGGTGTACATGAAATAGTGCTCCACTGAATGGGTAGTTGATAAGTGGAATAGGCTCTCTTAGGTGTTAGAGGCTATCTGAGCAGATTAACCATGCCTGGAAAAATGCAAGGATATCCTAAATCTGATATCACATAGGATCTGATATCATCATGGGTTTATACAGTAATATGGTTCGTATCTGCCGACTAAATTTCTACATATGTCTTTGCATATGTTTTCATTGCCAAAGCAACCACATATTATTAGTGATGAATACGCTCAATGTGTTTTGCAACGGGAAGTGGGAAAACACCATTAAACATTATAAAAACATGATATTGTATTACTCTTTGGCGTTTGCTGAAAATGCTACTTTACGTCAATACTAAACACATTGACTGGTATTGTTAGAATGATACACACCACAAAACCAGGTAAATAAAAACACTGGGCCTCCAGTAGAACGATATTGTTATAGCATACATCAGTGCCGATAAACTTTTCCTCCGAGAGAAAATCACCCTGTCTTTGGCACCATACACTAGATGGATAGTGTTCTAGTTATATAGTACCGAGCTTCTTTCCTCCTCCCGGTGCTTCTCTGCTGGCATATACCCAGGCTCCGGTACAGGCTTCAGCCACCAGGAGAGGAAGTTCTTTATGAAGAGATGGCATCCGGTCCAGCTGAATGGATAGGGTGCCTATCAATCATAACAGAATTCCAAATGAATCCCAAAGCCCTCTTACCATGCCACTGTCATGTGATGTCACAGCCACCATGCAGTCACTGAGGAGGAGGTCTGTACTGTGGGATCCTAATGATGGCAGTGGGTTGGGGTATGCCAATCCCTAAGTGGGGCCTACTGGAGATATAAAGTGGGAGACTGATAGATATAATGGAGAAGCACTGGTCCCTTCAGGGCTGGTGCTCAGAGGCGACTGACCTTTAGGTCCCTCTGACCTTTTGGTCCCTGTATTTTACTTATACATCGAATCAGACATGATGCACATGCAATATAGCGGTATAAGATCCCATTCAATTCCTTTCCTTTCCTCTCCTTCTTTATGTCATATTGACATGTGTTTATGTTGCCTCTCCACGTATCTTCCTTCACCATCGCTCCTTGTATATGCAACGCAAGCTGAAATGATATTATTGAGGCGGTAGGCCAATATACCGTCATGACAAAATGGCCGCCTCCACAACAATGAAATTATGGGGATTGCAGTCTGTCATGCAAATTGATAAAGCTTAATTCTTGCTATACAAACAATGGATAGTGTTAGTAATTCCTGACGGGTATCATATTTACAGTCATCATGATAACCAGTAGGCCTAAGTACTGTCATGACAAAATGGCCGCCTCCACAACTAATAAATGATGGAGATTTCCTGGTGATATCATATTTACAGTCAATGGGGTATATTTACTAAGCAGTGAGATTGGAAAGTGGGGAAGTTGCCCAGGGCAACCAATCAGATTCAAGCTCTGTTTCATTTTACACTCTGGAGAATGTGAACTCAAATCTGATTGGTCGCTATGGGCAACATCCCCACTTTTCAATCTCACTGCAATCTCAACGCTTAGTAAATATACCCCATTATGATAATCACTAATAGGCTAAATATGAGCCCTTCTAAATGTTTTATTTGTTACACAATCTCAGATTGTTTCCTTTTATAATACAATTCACATTAACGTTTACTGAATTTATGAATCCTGTGACTGGAGGTTTTATGTTGTGAAGCATTCACAGTTTTCTTATTATCACAAGATTGTGGCTCTGGATGCTGTCTCATGCCTTTGATTTGTTTGTGTTAATGGGCTGGTGTTCAAGGCAAGTAAGAATATGAATAACTTTTTGTTCTTTCCCACGTGGGTTGGGACTTAATAACCTTCAGGAGCTATTAGAAAACTTGTCGGTGTACTCGGGCAGTTCCGTGTGCCGTGTCATTCCATTGTATTCGCACAGACCTGACACTTCTGCGATGTTTTTTTCATTCTTAGTAACACACAAAATGTATCTTGCTGCAAGTCTCTTGAAATGTACTAGATTGTAAATAACGCCATCACATGTACAGCTTGGTGGGTGGGCGAGACCTTAATATAAAGCTAATGGCAAAGCGTATCCCTGCATTGTATTGTTTTGCACACCCTCAACAAACGTTTGCAAACTTAAGCCGGGAGAATCCCGAATTTCTGGCATTTGTCCCGGTGTCCTGGGTGAGTTTTCAAATCACTCGGGACCTGGGCTGAGGTTGTGATTTAATGTAAATCGCTGCCTCTAGCTCCGATCGTTACAGACGCTAGGCGGGGTTGATTCTGTCCCATCCATAGTAGTTGACATACAGGGGGCGAGGTTTCAGGTGTGATTTACATACATCATGCCCTCTGCCTCTCCCCATGCTGCCATCTTTTGGTTTTGTCCTGTAGCAGCTTTACCCAATGCACCCCCTGCATACCTCCCAAAGTTGAAGACAGGGCAAATAAATCCCATGTAAACTTCTCCCCACTCAATTATTCCAAAAAACAATATGCCTCCCACGTAGTCGGGTTATCAGGAAAAACTGGATGGCGGGCAGGATAACAGGACAGTCGCCCAAATCAGTACTGTTCCACTGGAATCGATACAGTTGGGAGGTATGACCCTATAGCAGGGTTGCCGACTTTTAGTTTCTCCCTCCCAGAGAAACCAAGTGCCAGCAGAATGGGGGAGGGGCGAAGGGCTTGCTTTATGAAAATGACACCTGAAACCATGGCCCTTTGAATGGCGAAAACCATACATTTACTATGAATGGTCGTGTGTGACGTCATCTAGCCTCGCCCATTCATAGTAACGATCGGGGAGGAAGACAGTGATTTACATTACTGGTCCAGGGGATTTGGGGTCTACTCCAAGATACTGGGAGATTGGCCCGAAATTCCGGGAGAGTCAGCCTGCTCTATAGCCCATGCCGCTGAGGGTTTTATAGAGGGCAGAGTCACAACTTTGCAATCTGAATTAAAACACATTGTTGAGGGCATTAACCCCTTAACACCTCTCCAAAGGAGCAGTGCCCGAAATTCATTGTTGAAAAGAACAGGATATTTTTGCAGACTTACAAGCAACTTTTTTTTTTTTTGTTTTATTACTTCCTCCGGGGCATTGAAACGTTTACAGCTAACCCCCATGTTGTGTAGAGGTTGGCATATGGCTGTTGTGGAAATGTAATGTAAAGTAAACATAGATTTGGGAGCTGCAGTGCTGGGATGGGATGGGGGGGTTGTGCATTGTGATTGCTACACTCTGCCTGTGAGGAGGCCCCACATGTTTCCTTCCTCTCAGCGCCAGCACACCTTTCCATATCATGTTACATCTAGGAATAGTTGGGATCTCCTCTGCTTGTGGCAGGCGCCCCGCTCCCTGCAGACACGTCTGTAATAAGGCTCTTACGCTATCTCCCGAAGCCTTTGAACCACTCGGTTCTACACTTGTCGCTTCATTCAGAGATAAGAAAAACTTCCTCTTGTAGGATGTCTCTGGATTTTTTCCTGTGAAATTGTATATATTGAACCGGTGTCTTTTCACCAGTGGATAAGACATCAAGGGACGGTTTAACCCTTTCATACTTCACACAATTGCTACCATAGGGCCCGGTTGAATTGTCTGCGAAGATTTGCTTTTTCCCATTTCTTACAGTAGGAAAAACTTGTGTCTTTTAAAACTCAGCTTGATGAGAAAATAGACACAGGTTTTTTTGTCCCTGGCGCAGTGTATCAGCGTCCATTAGGTCAACTCAGGCGGGCGGCGTGACGTCATTACGCGCCGGTACATGACGCAATGGTGTCACATTGCTATGTCATTTTCCGGCAAGGTGCGCGGTGCAAGGTCTGTTTAGGGTGTCCGGAGACCTAGCATCGGCACTGCCCTTGGAGCAGAGTTGCCAGCTGTCTCTGAATCTCTGGGAGACTCCCGGATTTTGGGTACTTCTCCCTGTGTTTCGGGTGAGTTAGAAAATCTCCCGGGACCTGGGCTGAGACAGTGATTTTTAATGTGTTTCACTGCCTCAGCACGATCGGCACTATAAATGGTCTGGGTTGATTACGCTGAGCCCCGCTCATTCATAGTAAACGACGGATATACCATTGCCCCACACCAAAGTGTTCGCTGTTTGATTTCACCCAAGCAACATAGACTTGTATGTACCACAAGAGTTGCTAAAGTGTAACAAATGACTGTGGTGTCTCCTGCTCCTTTCCATATTCGCTTACTGTATAGTGCATGCTAGAAGAGAAGAAAACGGATGAAACTCTGATTGTAGCAAAGAGTGACAATCCTTCATCCAATGTAACTTGCTATTCTTTTTAGCCCCCCCCCCCACACACATTCAAGGAATAATACTTAATAAACTGAGGGAATAGCAACCAATCAGATTCTAGCTCTCACTTTATAAGCTAGAATCTCCCAGACAATTCTCTGCATATCGGGGTGAGTCTGCAAATCTCCCGGGAATGAAGCTGAGGTTGTGATATATAGTCACTGCCTCCAGTGCCTCCTCTCCTGATCAGTACTATGAATGGGCGTGGCTTGATGATGTCACACCCGCCCATTCATAGCAATTATATGGAGTTTTTGTTTAGGGGTGGGGTTTTGAGTGTGATCGGTTTCTCCCGTGGGGGAGAAGCTAGAAGTCGGCAACCCTGATCTAATTGTTTGCTATGACCCAGGAGGGCCAGTAATTGCACCCCAACCTTGTGCACTGTTAATAATTGTTAATAATATTGAATCATATCTAGACCTCCACAACATCTGTTTGGGCAATGGGAAGCCAAAAATCAGGACGTCAGCACAGCAAGAACATAACATGTCCACAGGGCCCCACATGCAATGGGGAAGCAACGCAGAACTTCACCCTTAATATAACTGGTGCTTGAGGCAATAATTTCGTCAAACTCCAGTGCATTAGATTTGCCTGCTCTCTCAGGATACTGGGAGCCATGCCCAATATTTGGAAGTCCCCTGGGACTTTGCAACCCTACTTAAGACTCATACATTTAGTTCTGAGNGCTGTTTTAAGCTCGCAGCCTCTATCACACACAGCAGATGGGACCCTGGCAGGCCAAACAATGCCCCCCTGTTCCGCACGGCTGCACGCTGGGCCCCCATTTTCCTGTTATGGTGGTCCATTGTGTCAACCTAAAAAAAAAAAAATATTCATATATGCTTTGTATACTGATGTTAGATATAATACACTGCATATAGCGGCAAAGTGTTCTGGTTCTATGGCTGTGATGTCAATACAGGGACATGCTGGAGCACACAGGGGGAGAGCTTTGGGAAGAGAGCATGGGGGAGCTGCACAATGTGCCCGAGGCTTTTATGCAGCATGAAAATTGACCTCTATATTTAACTGTAAATGTTCCTTCCTGATTCCCAACTGCAGCCATTTATTATACCCCGCAATGAGCAGCTCGCTCGAGTAATTAGGGCGACCACAATTCACCTTTTAAGAGTCTGTAATTATTACCGCGAGTAACATGAAATTGTAAGTCAAGTAAGTCATTGTCTGGCAATATTGCCTTTTCCATTTAGCGGCAGTGTTTTCCCTTTGATCTCTTGTGCGATGTCACCATGTACTGGTTTCTTCAGTATAAAGTACTTTGTGAAGTGTAAAATAGGTTTTTATAATGGATCCTTTCAAAGGCCTCTGACCACCAACGTGGACTGAAATGACTATAAAAGTTTTAAAAAACACCGTATATTTCAGCGGAAGCCTAATGTTCCAGAGAACAATAATACTAAAGAGTAGAGATATTTCCTATATGTTTCCACCCGTAACATAAGGAGTTTGTGGTGTCATAATGCCTTAAAATAACATTTAATAAGATGTCAGTCTTTAGAAGTATTGTGACTTCACTAACCTGTTCCCACTCTGTACGTATCTGCCAATTTACAAAGTGCTGCATGTCTTGTCATGGCAGGGCCGTCGTCAATAAAAGCGGGGCCCTGGACTGGCAAAATTGGTTATTCTCCGCCCCCCCCATGTCACGTTATTGTGCTGTGACGTCACAACGTCTCAATGTCTGTCCAGGCATCGGGAACTCATTTAGATGCCATTACTGTCCGGACCCCCGCTCTGTCCGAGCCCAGGACATTAGGTGCGGTTGTCCCCCCCCCCTTTCCTGATGGCGACTCTATGGTGCCCTGTAAATAATAATAATAATGGGCCAGATGCATACTTAGACAATTCCAGAGTTTCTGTCTGCAATATGCGGATTCATACTGCAAGGGTACTGTACTATTTAACAACCTCCACCCACTATTTATATACCTCCCCTTTATATGCACACTCACCCTCCCGTCTTATGTATACGTTGTGGAACGATGGAGCCTGACTCATTTCATAAATGAACGCAGATAGTATGCAAGCGCACGATAAAATGACGTGGTCTGAATCCAATCTAATGGTAACAATAGATATAACAACGCTAATAATAATAATAATAAATCCGTTGCCAACTAGTTTCTCAAAGTTTGACAGCCCATTGAGTTGTATTATGTACAATATTTAGTCCATTGTGCTCTATATCAGTTTGTATATAGAACCATTGTTTCTATGTGTGCTGGTCACTTGTGACAAAGAAAATATTACAATGAAATAGGACATATCTTTGACTTCCAGTCCTGCCATCTGTCGCTTCTTCTTCCTGGATTTCCAGCTGGTCGGTAATAAGATTTGATTAGTGTATCTGGAGGGGAGGAAGGGACACAGTTTACACTTAGGCCTAAATTTACTAAGCTGTGAAATTGAAAAGTGGGGATGTTGCCCAAAGCAACCAATTAGATTTAAGCTCTCAGTTTCATTTTACTGGAGAATGTGAACTCAAATCTGANTGGTTGCTATGGGCAACATCCCCACTTTTCAATCTCACTGCAACTTCACTGCTTAGTAAATTTAAGCCTAAGGGGTATATTTACTAAGCGGTGAGATTGCAATGAGATTAGAAAGTGGGGACGTTGCCCATAGCAACCAATCAGATTCAAGCTCTCAGTCTCATTTTACACACTGGAGAATGTGAACTCAAATCTGATCGGTTTTCTATGGGCAACATCCCCACTTTTCATTTTCACTGCAATCTCACCGCTTAGTAAATATANCCCCAAGACTGGGTTTCGACTTTGACATACGCTGTATTACTATGGGGTTGTCATCTACATAACGCGGACGGAGATATTCTGTAGCCTGTAGCAATGATCGTACAGTCTTGATATGCACATTGAACTAGTGACATCATTCCTCCAATTTTTAGCCAAATGATAAATTGTATTCTTGTGATTATGGCTCTCCTCTCTCTAATTTCATTTCCCTGTTGCGTCAGTCGTTAGTTTTGATCACTGTTATTTCACGTCAACACTAATCTACTTATCCTTCTACTAAAAATAAGCTGAAAGTGAAATAAGATAACTCTATTATGCATTTTGTATTCTGCTGGATGGCGGGTTGGGGTGGAATACGGCCGAGCAGCTGCCCTCTAAAACACAGAGACCAGGCACCAGGCCAACTCCCTTCCCTTAAGATGGAAAACTCAACTTGATTTTGACTTTCTTTTTCACCATTTCTCAGTTCAGAGAATTTAGTTCAGTTGCGTGTTGTCAAGGGTTTTAGTGATTGTTGAACATTTATCTGTTTGTCAGGGGGGACAGCTGTCCCTACAGTCCCGGGTCCGGCCGCCCCCCAACGTCCCCCAAACCCCCGGCAGTGGCCGGTGCCCTGTACTGGTGTCCCGGCCGCTGATTGCACCCTGCCGGCAGCGGCCGGCACACCATTGCAGAGCACCGGCAGCGGCCGGAACGCCATTACAGAGCACCGGCAACGGCTGGCAGGCCAGTCATGTGGGGTGAGTCCCAAGTGGGTCCAGGGCCCGAGTGATCCTGAAGGCGGCCCTGACTGTAGTTGAACTGTATGGTGTGTATGCTAGACAGACATGTCAGAACGTAAACAATCAGATTGCATTAACAATGCTAATGATTTTGTGTTGATCCTATAAGGAAAGTATTTCAGAGTTAAGCTGGCCACCTTTATCGCTCCCAACTGGTGGGGCCCGATAATCAGGACATTTTTCCTGGGAAAAAGATCTGATCTGAAGATCTGATCACCACTCACTGGAGCGATGAGGAGGGAAGGGGGGGGGTGTCTGCAGAGATTCACAGGAGGCTGGACTGGACTCCACATCATGGAAGTGCATTAAATGGGAAGGGGGGGGGAAATGGTGGGTAAATGTGTGGTACAGGGTCCAATAATCAGACCTTGCCCACATATTGCATAAAATCATTCTCTCTGGGGCGATAGCAATCCAGAATTTGAAAAGATCAGATTATCGTACCAGAGCTTTAATGGAACGATAATCTGATGTTTTGGAATTTTATCTGAGCCACACACTAGAACAATTATTGTGCCAATTCAGTATAATTTGATGGCCAGCTTCCGATAATGTGCCAGAGGATTGGTCAGTATGGACTTGTTACACAATTTCCCCCAGATATTTTTGTCAGAAGCCAGGGAATTGACCAGCACCATATAGTTGACAATTGAGTTCTGATATCCCTACTGACACAAACGTCATCACTCAACCAACTTTTATTTATCTATATCTATATTGACCTATAGGATTAGGTGCTGGAGTCTCTACACAGACACAGATGGTTTCTCAAAGCAAGAAATAAAATAAATAAATGATTAAAGTTGTGGCCCTTAGAATTCTATTTAAATTATATGTAGTATTTGGATAGAATTTTATATTAATAATATAGAATAATTTACTTTTCATTAAATGAAATAAATGAATAAATAGAATGTTTGGAGTCCGCTTTCACATATTACCAGGCTGAATACAGCTTAGCAATGTGAACCAGTTCATCTTCTGTCTCAGCTGCTGATGTGTGGCCTTAGGCGAGTGCCCTCTGTCATAACCTGGCCCTTCCGGTGACATGTGAATAATAAAAGCCAGGCCAGCGCTCAGTCAATAATCCGCTGTGCTCACTGTCCTGGGCACCAAGCCGTTTACATAGAGTCATTTGTTTCGCAGCCCGGGAGTAGTCGGCTATTGGAGATCTGGATAAGCAGCAGACTCCAGTCTGGTGTAATACACACATTCACTGTACTTCCAGTCTGGCTCCTACTATTGATTTCATTATTTAACCTCACATGTTTTACTACCCACTGTGCAGGGTATATAGCTTCACAAACTGCCACTCATGCCTTTATTTATTATATCCCTTCTCACCAACATTAAAAACCTGGGTTTATGCACATGACTGGGCATAGACTCGGGGGGTTGGTGGTAATGGGTACACATACAGGGTTTTCATCAGCTCGCTGTGGTGGATATAGTGGTGGATATAGCAACAACCCGGGTTTATATATATATATATATATATATATATATATATATATA
>JABWIB010011518.1:8701-20782 GCA_016617825.1 Platyplectrum ornatum | reverse complement strand
ATGTCCACAGCTCCCCTTAATTGACTACTTTTGTCAAAAAATTCTATTAGATTTGTTTGACATGATCTTCCATGCAAAACCATGCTATTTGGAGTCTTCTAAGTTATTGGATTTTAAATATCCTACAATGTGTTCTTTTAACAAGATTTCCATTAATTTCCCAATTACTGATGTTAGACTTACTGGCCAGTAGTTGGCAGCAGAGGAACTGTATTTGCTAATTTCGAGTCTTCTGAAATCACTCCTGTTGCTAGCGACTGGATAAATAAAGTTCTTTTCAGTATTCTAGAATGTAGCCCATTTGGCCCCATGTATTTGTCAACATTTAGCTTTTGAGCTCTGTTGATATCTGTTAATATCTGCTCCTCAGTGCAGGGATAATCACTGATAGCCAGTCACCCTCCACAATACCCTCACTCTCAGTTTTGAGTCTCATTATACCACATTTANTTNTTTNTNTTTTTTTCATTTATATACNTATACCATTTATATCACCTTTCTGTCATCAAGATACCTATAGATCAAGTTTTCGAATAATATATATACTCTTATCATAAAGTTATGCAATTTCATTATAAAAAGAAATATTTCCAAAGTTAGAAAAAATGAACTAAAACTGTTAATATTTTACAGTGGCTGCAGACAGAGCCTTAATTTGTGCTGTGTATGAGGTGGAAATGCTCAAACACTATAACTGGTTTTATAATAGTTTCTTTGGGGCCTGAAAGAACAAACTTGAACACTTCATTTTTATAGAAATAAAAAGGTACACACATCTTGAAAACATAGGTACCTTTACAAGTGAGAAGCACCAGCTGTAAGGTCACCAAGGCAGTTTCTCTATAACTGAGTTCTTACCAAAGGAACTACTAAAGAAAAATGTAGCTTGTAAACATTTAGCTTCAGCAGTTGCAGAAATGTACACTTTATACCATCATCAATGACATCATAAACTGTGATTTTGGCCCATTCTGTATTATCCGTGCAATCAAGATTCCTGAATGGGTTAATTTTATGAACAATGAAACATTCTCTAAAAGTATTTGACACATTTGATCCTGTTATCACTATAGAGCGATCTAAATCTTAATAAAATTACTTGAGAAATGGCATACAAAATAAAATTACTGAATTCTTTGGCAAGACCATGCCAGAATAGATCTTATTTCCAGTGAGATGAAACTCACTGTACTGTGCAACCTGATATTAGCCACACAGACTGTTATAATTGAAAAATGCTATTTCCTAGAAATTGATGATTCAAGTAGTAAAGGCTTGTGTGACACCATTCTAAGATCTCTGAACACCTGGAATATTTATATTGATAATATAAGAGGACATGGCATCAGCAAGGGTGACAACATAATGAAAAAAAATGATTTTAAAGAGAACGCCATGTGCTTTCTATGTTCTGCTCAGTCTTAATAGAGTTATAAATTATGCACACAGTCAATCATGGAACAATCAAAAAGTTTGGATCTGTTCCAGAACTAATCAAGTTTTCTGAGCATCTATGAATTGTTGAGGAGTTCTAAGATATTTCCTTCTTGATGATAAAGCCTGACTGTAAAACTAGATATTAATATATCGAGTATCAGACTGGGGTACCTTGGGCCCACCAGAAGAAATCATTTTTGGTGCTCACCCTCAGTTAAATAGAAATATGCTGGGCGAACATAGTTTTGTAGTAAAATGAATGTATGTACCTAGATTTCTAGATTAAATTTAAAGATGCATAGTATGAGACTTTTATGTGCATAGGCATGTTTTTTTCCCTGCATACAAAAGAATGTTCATTGCACTACTTACATTGCAACAGGGTTTTGCTTAAGTCTATACTTGCACTTACTCTCGAGCTCTGGATCAGCTAGAGCTATCAAGCCCAGATTTCCAGCACCAGTCTTAAGCTAGGCATACACCAGAAGATAAAAAAAAAGTGAAATATGCAAATTAGCAATTCCAAACAATTTTTTCAAAACTAATCGTTTGGTTTATGCTTCTAAACTGGATCTTAATGGCAGGATTATTGCAAGTGCCCACACACTGAACAATTTTCTACCTAAAAAATTCTTTAAGACTGCAGACCTAAAAATTGCAAGCGATTTTTGAACAATATCGGTGGACCGTTTTGAAAAATCGTTTAATTGGAACGATTTATCTTATAGTGTTCCCAGTTTTCAATCCTGTCATTAAGATGCTGGTAAAAATATTTCCTTGCTTTGACAGTCATCAATAATTTAAGAGCATTTGTTTCTAACAACTGCACAGATGCAAGTTATGAGTTATTGATTGAGACTTCCATGCAGTGATGCCAAGATCTTGATGGAGAACCTCAATTCAGTACTTCAGCTAAAATTTNAATACAAGCACAAAGATGAATCCTCTCAAACACCCTAAGATATACTCTGACTGAAGTAATGATCGATTTGAGCAGTAACAGCAATATGCTAATAAATTCATGTTTTTATATGATATAAACAATGTAATTGAAAACGACAATAAGATAGGATAGTGATAAAAGAAATATCATAATGAGATCTCAGGCATATGTTTTTATCAAAAATGATAAAATTAGCAAATATTTTTGAAACAATGACATTTATCTGTTGCAGTGTACTCAGAATATTACTGACACTTCCAGTTAGCATAGCAAGCAACGAAAGCTCTTTTTCCAGGTTACATTAAAAAATATAAACTGTAACAAGCGTTTCCCTAGCGAGGTTTGTATACCTAACTACTGAGAGTGATTTATGTAACCAGATGCAAATGGAAGAATTGGTTTCTAAATTTGCAATTATGATAACGTGCAGGGCTAAAAGGTCATAAGCATTTACTTGCTTGTTCCAATAACAATAATAGACTGTATTCTGTTCTTGCTGTCCATCTAGCAACCAGGATCCACTTCCATTCTTAAAGTATGGGGTGGCCGCTTCCCCACTCCCCTAATTTACAATAATGACATCAGTATAATAATAATCCTACCTTAAGATTTCTGGGGCAACATCACACATTATAAAGGATGTTATTGGCCATAAAGTTTCTTAACTTGTCAATAACCTAAAGTACAGTATAAGTTGAAAAGGCTATAACCCTCCTATTCTGACAGCGTCGGACTTGCCCACCAGAGAACAGGAGAATCCTCCGGTGGGCCCCAAGACCTAGCATTATTTCTTAATAACTGAGGGTGGGCCCCAAGAATGATTTCCTCTGGTGGGCCCAAGGTACCCCAGTCCGACACTGCATTCTGATATGGGTATCTGTTTCCCACGTCGAAAATGACATTTTTGAAGGACAGCAAACAGCTGAATGTTGGCCTTACTCTTTTCAGAAAATGTAGGGTTTTGTTTTGTTTTTTTTTTATTCTATCAAAGACGCAGTAAGTATGCCAGAATAACTGTATTTAACTGTATTTCTATAACTTCACTCATTCATTATAGTGTTGTTCCCAATGTTTCTCTTCTTGTTCAATGGACAGTTCAGACCACCCGTCTCCAAGGAGCTGGAGACAGCAAAAGTCTGTACAAGTGAATTCTGTTAGCACACAAGTCTGAACATAATAGTCCCTCTCCCATCTCCTCAGAGAACAGAGTTCTGGGGCTACATTTACTAAACAGGGACATTGCAGGGAAATTGAAAAGTGGGGATGTTGCCCATAGCAACCAATCACATTTTCCAGTATGTAAAATGAAACTGAGAGCTTAAATCTGATTGGTTGCTATGGGCAACATTCCCACTTTTAAATCTCCCTGCAATCTCCCTGCTTAGTAAATTAAGGCCCTGGACACTTATGTGACTACACTTACTTAAGTGTCAGAACCGCTACCTTAACTATAGCAGCATGCCTCTCGACATTTTGAGGGGCGAGATCGGGACAGACATTTTCCGCCCTGTCCCGAATCCGCACCTCCCTCTTTTTGGATCGATCACGTAAAATTATACATTTTANCTGCTTAGTAAATTAAGGCCCTGGACACTTATGTGACTACACTTACTTAAGTGTCAGAACCGCTACCTTAACTATAGCAGCATGCCTCACAACATTTTGAGGGGCGAGATCGGGACAGACATTTTCCGCCCTGTCCCGAATCCGCACCTCCCCCCTTTTGGAGCGATCTCGTAAAATTATACATTTTAATAAAATGTATTTAAAAAAATAAAACATTATTTCCTACTAGTTAGTCTCCTTATCTAGACAAACTGATAGGCGGATGACACAGCGAGATAGTGGCGCAAAAAGGGGACTGTCCTGCTACAAATGCTATGAATCAACTCATCCCCAGTTATAAAAAATCAAAAATAGAGTAGATACTGCAGCTTGGTCAAAGTAAGAAGGAAAACAAAAAGTGTATGGTGAGGGTTGATTGCTCACACCCACACTAGTCAGTCAAAATAGTTAATATTGATAATGTCAGCAGGAGAGTAAAAACATCTGCAGCAAAAAACNAGAAAACAAATAAATGAATAATAACATTACAGTGTTAGAAGAAAAAATATTGTTATTATTAAAATAGTTGTTTGAGCTTTTTGTGAAACAATATGCTGGGAATAGTACTTAGTGTTCCTGAAATATAATTGTTTACTTGAATTGGCTGTTTATCAGTTCATTATTCACTGTTCTCATGTGTGTGTCCTTCAGAATTCAGGTCTGTTTATAATAGGGGTTGGGTATGTTACAATGAGAATGCGGTACATCTAGTATAATCAGAGAGAAAAAGAGTGAGATGAAACNTAGTATATTAGAAATTCTGGTAAGGTCAGAATAGAGGTCTTACNTTTTTTCACTTCACATAACTTCAGACAATATATTAGAGACGCATGCATTGTTTATATACAAGGCAACCCATAATCCACAGTTGCTTGTCTCATACTATGCACTGGTGTTTGAAGAGCGGGCTCCAGCCAGCCCTGTGTGGTATAGAATTAAGAGTTCATATTTATCCGTGTCTGGGTGATTTAAAGAATCTATATCCTCATATTTGGTGGCAAGTGGTGGGATCACTCAGTTACAAGCACAAAATCCAAGGTCATTACAGAATGGAAGCAGCTGCAAAACCACAAAGAAAGATATCCTGCTGTCAGTCACGGTTCAGTGGGAAAATAGAGCACAATGATGTGGAAGAGGCTGTGGTTCAAGACTAGTCAGAAGGACCCAGTAATGCTATCAGTGTGATGGTGACCCAGTACACATTGGTGATGAATGTCAGCTGAAGATTTGGCTTAAAATAGTTGGACGAGTAGTTCTTCCAAATAAGAGAGAGAGACTCCACAGCTGGGATATCACACTATACTGCACTTTGTTGAAGCAGACAGATATTGACACTCACATCCAGTTGTTTGAGTCTCTGATGGCCATGCATGAGATACCTATGTCAAACTTGTCTAAATACTTAGTACCTAAGTATGATGGGCCGAGCAAGGAGGTACTTACACGATAACAGGAGGTGCTACATGTGTTATTAATCAGGACACCTGCAATGAGACTGCACGCAGAAACCAGGTCAACTGTGCCACAGAGGCACCCATTTAGGGTGGGGGCAATGCGCCAAAGTTGGATGAAGTCATCAGGTGGAGGTAAAAGAAGCAAATGATAAAACTACTCCTGAAAATATGAAGACACACCTGCAGCCCGTGAGAGTAAATGACGTAGGGGCGTCTATTTCACTGATGTGGCCCAGGGTAGTCCCCCTAACCAATGGCTAGAGAACTGGATAGAGTGGTAGAGTATTACTGCATTGACCAGTAAAACATTTACATGCCAGTAAGTACCTTTAGCAGCCAGGTTTTCTTGCGTGCGAATTCTGTATATGCTAAATACATTTGTTCAGGCCTGGCATGACTATCATAATATTTTAATAAATACCCTTTCAAATGTCATAATTGCTGCATGCACAGACTATGTACAAGCATATAAATGCTAAAAGCAATTATCATAAAAAAATTCCTAAAATCTTAAATACTATTAATCTTTCATGAAAAGTGAAGTATCAAATACAATTATAAGCAGAGACATTTTACCACTTTCTTTGGTCTAAAGGTTTATTCCTTCCTGACAGGTCTTTTCTGATTTTATATTCCTATGATTTATTAATAATGTTGAGCTCTGAATAATGTATCTTTATATAAGAAATTTCAGATCAATAAAGGACANAGTAGTCAGCCAGCTTGCCCTTGCCATATAACAAACACTTAAAAGCTATTTTATTCTGAAGTTAGATGCAAAAAGTGGTGACTTACAAGTGCATTAAAAACATTAGTAGGAATGCTAATAATGAATAATGCTATCAATTAGCATTNACTTATAGTTATATACCACATGATTTAGTGATCATAGAGGAACAGTCTTGAGCTCTTAACACCATCGCCCCCACCTCCAGCCTTAAAATAGGGTTTCCGTGCACAATACGCAACACTGAAAAGTCATGACATTTTAACTGAGAGTCTGTGAGGGTGGATGAGCACTAGTCATCGCAATCTGGAAAAAAGCTATGAAGGTCACTTGCTTTAACTGCTGTTTAAAGATAAAATAAAATCTAGCAGGATTGCAGATTCAATTAATCCATTCCCACTGCAAGAAGTAAATATGTGCACGCTTATCAGTTTTTCTGTAAATCTAAAGATTAACTGAACAGTATATTGTACAGTAAGTAGTCTATTGGCACTTTACCATTACTGTGCTCCGAAGCACTACATTGCAATAATTACATATGCTTAACTCATTCTGCTGGGGAGATTTCTAAAAAAAAAGAAGAAGAAACATTGAGTTGTTTACCAAGCGAACTGGGACTAACCTAAAGAAGTAATAGTTTATTATAAAGCTTGAAAGAAAAGACAGACATACAGCAATTTCTTAACGTTCATGTTCCATGAACCTCACTAAAGCCATTCACAAAGAGTAATTAGCAGATTTCTGCTAAATAGATGCCATTTTAAATTGCATTGCTGACTATTTAAAGAGACGATTAGGAGGTGAATGCATGCCAATGGAAATGCAACTGCTTCAGGATTCCCACCCATCTGACCCCTGGAGTAATTATTGCTGTTGACAATACTAATGATGATGATGATGATGCACTCACAAACACAACAGCTACATGATGGCTTGTCTAATTGAAATAAATAAAATGCATATGACTGTGAAACATCCTATGTTATTTCTACTATCCATCCTTATTTACAGACAACACGCATAACATTACCTTGCATCACGCGAGCATGATAAATTATAGTTTACGCTCCCTGGAGCAGTCACTATTTCACAATACACAATTAAATGAGACAGCAACAGTTCAAGCATTTAATGAGTAAATGAGAATATTTTATTGAATATCAGCTAATGGAAGCATTTGACATTCAGCTATTAAATCACATAACGACAGAGCTGTGTTTCTGTTCTACCGCTGTAGAGGTATGAAAAATTAAATTATTTCAGTATCATAACATAGCAATACAAATATACAAATATAGGTGGTGGAGTTTTATTGAATTTATTTTGAAAATTCAATAGCACTACTCCTTGATGGCAATAGCACTACTCATTGATATGATGGCAACCATAATCCAAATAAAAAGTATAATAGAATGGATTCAGACTTTTTATTTTATTTAATTTTTGCCGATCAGATCAGCAAAGCCTGGCTGACGCAGACGCAGCCCTGAATCAACTAGTTAGTCTTCAAGAGACTTACATGTCCTGAAGGCTTGTACATGCTAGGGAAGTGAGTGACCTCCCCTGTCTCTCCCCCCTCTTGCGCGTACTTACAGGATCAGGTCCAATGTGTAGCCTATGCATTTTATTTATGGTTTGTTTGGACATTCATTCAGTATGTCCGTGCTTTAGCTTTGCTTGATTCACTGCCCTGCGCATCCATTGACAGACGCCCTTCCCTGACGCTCAGCTGTCCGAGCCAGTAATTGCTATTCTAATGAATCTCAGGCTTAAACCTTTTTTTGCATATACCAATAATTTCCAGGTTATCTGTTATCTTCTATGCATCGATGCTTGTTACAGCATTAATAATTCATATAATAATTCATGCCACTTTTTCCCAAAAACCAAATCAGATGTTCAGACTGTTTCATTCTTTGATCACAGACTGCAAACATTTGACAGTACACACTAGAAAGATTTCAGAGCTATCAGACTATTACTATGAGATAATACAACAACAATAATTGTCGAAATCCTTCCAATGTGTACCCTGTTTAAAGATTGCATGGATCACCTAATCAAAATGTACTGTTGTTATTACTGTCAATAGTTGACTTAATAAAGGTTATTTTAGGTTAAGCATACATCCAGAACACCTTACGGTATACTGCTAGAAACCCGCTTTTAGGGTGCACACACCTTGAAATCATTAGAGGTTTTGTACAAAGACTTTAAAGGCATATCATATATAATACAGTATAGTAAGAGTGACGCCTAAAACTTAACATTTATTAATAACTCAAAGTATCTTGATATTTAAATTAAAATATACTTGCTCTTATTAGCTACTGTAATCTAATTCACATTTTTCTCACATTGGTCAGAAATAAAGTGCTCTGTGCTAGAACCAATGAAATTCCTAAATACTAAGAATATATAAAGTGCAAGGTGCTAAATACTGACATATGTCCCTATGTCACAAAGATTAGGGTGCCAAGAAATAATAATAAGTAATTAATGTTAATGTGAAGGAAACCTCCCTAATCTGGATAGAAAGAGGGAGATCTTACCCTAAATATGCCTATCAACCGCAAGGTATCCGTATTCACCCCTCAATAAAGAGAAGCCTATCTTTCCCTTCCTAAACTGCAAGTGCCCATAAATGCTACCCTAAAGATAATGTGCAAAAAATGTATAACAAATATAAACGGGATTATACAAGCAAATTAAGTAAATAAGTAAATTAGTGAGAGGATTCCTCCTCAACCAAAGAAATATTGATTTCAGTGTGTATTGTATATCAGTATGCAATGGGGGGAAATACAGTGGGATTGCCATACCGCCATTGATTCAATTGAAAATATATAAATCGATTGATTTCTATTATTTTCTATGTTTCCATACTGCTGCTTACAAATATCCATACCATCAATTGTAATTTTCCACCACTGTTCTGCATTGTATTTAATGTAGTCTTTTTAAATGATTATTCTTGTTATGTTGATAAAATTATGCAGTGAGTCAAGGAATGTAAAAAAGAGAGAACAGGCCGCGCTTCTATTCAAATATATTAAATGTGTGCAAGTGTATATATATGAAAGAGGTGCCTTGACGCTTGGCAGATGAGCTTAACCCAATATAGCTATATTGTGAACTAAACCTCCTCTATATGTATGTGCTGACACATAGTGATATATATTGTTTGGTATGGAGCGCCGGACTTTACACATTGGTCTTTTTTGTCCTTGGCTGCACCTCTTTCATATATATACACTTGCACACATTTAATATATTTGAATAGAAGCGCGGCCTGTTCTCTCTTTTTTGTTACTGATACTAGTTTTCTATGGGAGCTTGACCACTCCCCAATATGGCTGCTGCACACTTTCAAATGGAGGGCTGTCTTACTACAGACATCCTGGTTACACATAATGCAATATGATTAGGGACTCACCTACTGGAGGTGCCTTGACGCTTGGCAGGTGAACTTAACCCAATATAGCTATATTGTGAACTAAATCTCCTTTATATGTATGTGCTGACACATAGTGATATATATTGTTTGGTATGGAGCATCGGACTCTCTCTGTTCCTTGAGTCAAGGAATGTAAAATAAAATTGTGCAAAATTATAGTATATTGGAGAACACCAAGTCCTTGAACCGAGCTTACAACTGTGAGCATAAAGTGATCTAAGGATCAGTTCTCAGCAGAACATTCTTGAGTTTAACTGGGCCTTGGTCTCTTGTAGAGCCTGATGATGTGGACAGACTTAAGCTGAAGGCACCCAGCAGGTCGCTGTCCTTGGTGCCAGAGATAGCAGGTAAATACCAGGACCAGAATGCAAGACAATACAAACACAGATTACAGGTTTTCACAAGAAACACACAATAGTTAACACAAAAGGGGTTAACAGCAGAACAAAAGAAAACAAGACAAATCACAAAAGCATACAAACAGAGCTGAGCAATATCAACACCTGCTGGATGTTTAAACACAAGTCAGTCACTGTAATGCAAGTAAGAGTTCTTACATCGGAAGCGATTCAGTCACTGCCATCACCCATTCACTCACTGTGGCTGCAAATGCCTCCGGCTGTGAGTATGAAGGGAGCCGACGTCACCAATTCATTACCATAAGAGTAGTAATGTAGTGAAAAGTGCTTCTCAATGGTAATTACACATTACACATTGCCATTGCAAACAAACCAGTTTGCAAACACAGCCAACAGGATCCTGCTCTCCGTGCGAATATCTGTTGGCAAAGAGAGAAGTGCAGGAGTGCAGGAATTCACATGTATGCTCCAAGTAAATTGGCCCAACTACCTTACTCTCTGTGGCAGTCAGGCTACGGATGGGATCCTGGATCTAGTCCGTCGTTACTAAATTGTTGCTGGTCATCATTCAGAATGTTAGAATACGTATAGAAATGGTCGATGTCTATCAGGCAACCACAAATATACTACAATCTCACAACCATGCCGCAAACTAAATAAACACAAAATGTAGTTGTAGGGTTGAAGTCATCTACTTATAGCAACTAAATACTGCAGTAACATCTACGTTTTAGGTGTATTCACCTTTTAGGTGTATATAGTGTGAATTTGCACTATGCATATCCACATGTGCAGGTTTTGAATAACAACAGTGATCATACACTGCTCTATCTGAACACATTTGTATATTTTTTGCCTGAATAGCTGTTTATTGTGCATATTTTATACAGATATTAACATTTAGTTGCATGTTTCAAAAGTTTCTTCATTTTAAGTACAACCAATGCAAAACTTTAGATCAGTCTCTACAAATGTGTGTAGATGTTAATGATGCATCTTGCTCTTTGGTAATATCAATAGAATCAATATCATTCAATGTTTGTGGATGCAACACTGTAACATTGCAAAAAATAAAAAATATACCTCAACATATTTGTTTCTGCAAATTACCACCAGTACCTTTGCATAATGATTATCTGCAGCCATCTTCGGCTGATTGCTGAGGCGCCATCAAAAATTGTTAATCATTTATATNGTTGCATGATGATATCATGCCAAAAGTTAATAGTAAGTACTGAAACTTCATCTTCCAGAGAGAGCATAAAACGAATATCATTTTGAACTCTCTTATGTTTTTTCCATCTGCCAAAATTCAATTAACTCCAAAAAATATGTATCTGTAACAGTGAACTGCTCCCTTTTTATATAATTGTTAACGTGTTCAGAACTTGCAAATGCAAATAATGTTATTGCAGTAAAACTTGTAAAGTGAACTGTGTCCACNGGCATCCTAGTTTTACACCACTGAAAGTGTTCAACTCTTCAATAAAATGATCTGTGAACTTCTATTTTTATAGGGGGATTTAATCCAGATGGATGTCTGGCAAGACATTGTTGTTTATGTGACCTTACTGCTTGTTTGCAACACATCCAAAGAATAACATCTGTTCACAAAATACTGTGAATAATGTTGACTAATAATGTTGCATGCTTTACACATACATTCATTTACAACCCTAAGCATGTGTCTGTCAAGTGTTATTTTGTTATATATACTTTTTACTAGAATATTGAAAACAAAACATGAATTACCCTAAATGTTTAAGTTGCCAGATGATAATGACTGTTTTCTTAGTATTGATTACAACAGCAGTCAGTTTCTATTTAATCTGTGTAAAGCTGTAGCACACAAATAGCTTTCCAATTAAAAATGGTTTGTTAAGCAAACTACAGATTAGTAGCTGTTAACATGGTTTCTCTTACTCCTCCATGGCANTGATACATCTGGGTATTCCTCCCCTCGCATCTGGGTATTCCTTCCCCNGGCATTATATATATTNACCCAGTGGTCGAAGTGGAAATTTAGAAGTGGGGGTATGAAAACACAAAATATAATAGAAGTCAATGGAGATTTGAAGTTTTTCATTTACATCAGTAGG
>JABWIB010011514.1:0-12393 GCA_016617825.1 Platyplectrum ornatum | reverse complement strand
AAGGCCTAGCTAAAACAAGCCAAAAATACTTGGCTCCTTACCCACTTAGCAACATAGATAACCTAAAAACAACACTTGTATTTGCTCACATAAACTCAACTAGTTTATAGTTTACATTGTGGATAATGCAAAAGTGTTTTGTTTTGTTTGTTTTTTTTCTTATGTAGATAGGGAAATCACAAATACTTATTAGTGCTCAGTACATACATGAGATGCCTTTTAATCTATTACTAATAATGGTATCTATGACTGTCGTTTTCCACAACCTAGATACAGACACTCAAAAAACAAAAAAATATTACACGCCAGGGTCTAAATTTACTAAACTGCAGGACTGGTAAAGCGGGGATGTTGCTCATAGCAACCAATCAGATTCAAGCCGTCATTTTACATACTGGAGAATGTGAGCTTGAATTTGAATGGTTGCTATGGGCGACATCCCCACTTTTCCAACCACACAGTTTAGTAAATTTAGGCTAGATATCAGCTTTGAGGGTGCGTGCGTGCGTGCGTATATACTCGTGGTACACAAGCCCTTACGTATAATCCAGCAATTCCTGCATTCAGTTTCCTACTTAAGTTAGGATCTGGGGGTATATTTAATAAGCAGTGAGATTGCAATGAGGTTGGAAATTGGGGATGTGGTCCATAGCAACCAATCAGATTTAAGCTCTCAGTTTCATTTTACACACTGGAGAATTTCAACTCGAATCTGATTGGTTCCTATGGGCAACATCCCCACTTTCCAATCTTACTGCAGTCTCACCACTTAGTAAATATACCCCCCTGGTCCTTTATTACAACATAGGTGCATTATACTTTTGTAAAACTGAAAATATTTCCAGAAAATACATTCACATTAAAGAATTTGTTAAATCAGATTAAGAATGATGAATCATGTAAACACACACCTCTGCTGAAAAATACTCTTAAGGTCTTTTCATCATTAGATTTAATTATATGAAGAATGAGCATATCAACCTTGTTCACTTCTGTCATTCAGGCCTATTGTAATACATGACATACAAAATATACTAGGAAAGCAAATCCGCTGACTAAATGACCGATTCTGGAATTTTGTGTTTAGAAAATAAATATCTGGTTGCTTCTGTATAGTAACATCACAAACACTAATTCATCTGACATGTTATTACAAGATAATAAGCAAGTAGACACAACACCTATTGTATCTTTTAACTAGTGCATAACATAACCGACGTTACATAGAATTCCTTTTATAGCAATTTGTTAGGCCTATAAAACGTGGTATGATGTGTTCTGATGTCAAATAAATTGACTAGTACATAACAAATAGGTCTGAGTAATTGGATTTTATCACTAAGCACATCACAACTAAAATTAATTACATTTGTGTACACATCAAACAAGTAACTAGTTCGCCCGGTTTGTTTTTTTTTTATTTAATAAGCTACTGAATAGGTGGATGCTAATAAATGTGCTCTTGATTACATTTCAGGTAACACCTATTTACTGCCCATTTCAAATTGTTCTATTGCATATTTTCTGTATCTGTCAGAGAGGTCAGACCGAATCATAGATGAAATTGACAATACACCTTAAGGGATTTGGTTAAAAAAAGATTTGAATGTACCATAAATCAGCTCCTTCTTTCCAGTTGCATTACATGAGTTGGAGCTGGTCCGTATGGATCATATATCTACTGGTGCTGTGTATTTCACATTTCCTGAGAGTGCATTTAAACGGGTGTGGTTCACAAGGGTGTANGTGTTCACACCTTTTATCTAATAGGGCAGTTTATAGTGAAATTAATCTCGCTGCACTTATCCACCTTAGCTGTATTGTATTAACTAAAGCTGGTTACACATCGAAGTTTTGTGGAACGANAGCATTAACTATATAGTTTTGTCAAACTAGTATTACAGGCATTACCACTCACTTGTCCACCTTACAACACACCCATCATAAGTGCAATTTAATTTTTNTATAAATTCCGAAGAGCTTTTTAGTTACAATTACAATTGCAAGTGAGTTTAATAAGTAACTTCAGCATTAGTATGAACATAGNGGTGTGAATAATGTCTGCTATGTTATATATGTACATTCTTGCACAAGAAAAGGAGTACTTCCTGAATATTTATATATGTGTGATATTTTATATATATCATATATCCAACAGATGCTACACTGTAGTTCAATAGAAACCAAAA
This sequence comes from Platyplectrum ornatum, assembly GCA_016617825.1. NCBI lineage: Eukaryota > Metazoa > Chordata > Amphibia > Anura > Limnodynastidae > Platyplectrum > Platyplectrum ornatum. The sequence goes on along the minus strand of JABWIB010011514.1, from coordinate 10,204 downwards.
TATTGTTAACAAGAAGGAACTTCCGACTTTTTACGATTTGAATGCTGTATAAAGTAACTTAGATTAGCATAACCCTTATTNAATAAAAATATTAATTTAGTTTTATGTTAAGTTTTCAGGAACACATTGAACATTTCTAGCATTCTGCCAATGATACTTCATTACCTACAGTATCCAACATGAACTTTCAGCAAGGGAGAGCAATATCATTATTCTAACACTGAAAACATTGTTAATACTGTGAACCTATTCATTATTGTTTTGAGTGGTTTTCTTTTCATATATAATGAATTGGACAAATGAAGTAGTCTTTGTTTTCTGAAAAATCTTCATTACAAGAGTAAAGCATTTCAGAATGCCTACTGTATTGTGATGAACTATAGTCAATTCCTTCCATCTTTACCAGGGGTCAAGATTATTTTTGTTGCACAGCTTTCATTGTAACTAAAGTAATNAGGCATTCAATTCTGTTTAGAAAACATGTAAAATATACATCAGGAAAATANGTAACATCAAATTCTAGCTCTCATTTTTCTTTTACATACTAGATGTCAGCTAGAATCTGATTGGTTGGGCAANATCTCCACTTTTCCATTTCCATGTCAACCACAGGCACTTACTCCCTTTTAGCCACCAAATAATATATAGCGTCATTATACGGCACTTCACAATTTGACAAGACTGGGTGTTAACAGACAGAATGGGTGGAGAAGAGGGCCCAACCCCAAATTCATTAGTAGACATACATTTCACCAAGTCCATTATACAAACTTAATAGCCCTCTTAAGCACCACACACAAATGTGCTTCTGCGGGACAGAGAGCAGACACCTGAAAGTGAGAGGATGGAGAGGCTAAAGGCACAAACTGGTAGATAATAATGTTTTTTTTAACTAAAAATCAATCGCGTCTGGCAAAAGGGGTGGGGCTTGGGCAGAGGCAGGTGGAGATTGGGCAGAGTAGGGGACAGAACTTGTCCCAATCNCCCCCAGCTAGATGTTGGGAGGTATGTTGTTTTTAAAGCCATATTTTTTTTGGTGATCAGCAAAAAAGTGAAAATCCCAGTCTGTGCTGTGGATCACCACATTGTCCAATATGTGTCCACATTTTCTTTGTCGGACTTCAAAATCCTATCCTATCCATGATGCTCTTTAAAGTTACAGGTGCCCCATGTAAGCCAAATGCATTCTTTGATATAAACCTTCTGGGACTGTAAATGTTGTTTCTTCATTTGCCTCCTCTCAATCTGGCAGTGGCCTTTTGTCAGATCCAATGTAGTGATACTATCCGGTACTAGATTTTCTATCAATCTGCCTGGGGCTTAGGGTATGCATCAAATTTTGACTGTGCATTTAACTTCATTAAGTTATTACAAAACATTACACTATCTGGTTTGATTTGACTCTATAACATTTTTTTTAATTAATCTTTTTAAAAACAGCCAGACACTGGGCTTCAGGTATTCAGTAAGGTTGAGTTCAGTAAAGGATGACCCTGCTTGATGACTCTGGTTGGACTTTTATAGGTGTCCAATCAGGTCCATTAATAAACTCTCAAAGGGAATCTTGAACAATCATCAAAGCTCTTAGGTTCTTCTCCAATTACGACCAGGGCCGCCATCAGAGGGGGACAGCCGGTCCTACAGTCCCGGGCCTGGCCGCCCCCGCACCCCCCAACCCCCGGCAGTGGCACAGCACGCCAGTACAGAGCGCCTGGGCTGCCATTGGGGGGGGACAGCTGGGCCTACAGTCCCGGGCCCGGCTGTCCCTCCACCCCCCAGCAGTGGCCCAGCGCCCTGTACTGGGCGCCGGCCACTGCCGGCAGCCAGCATGAAATCACATAGACGCCATATTTGGCATTTAAATAGGCCCGACGTCCTAACTAGCAATACGTCCTGACGTCCTAGCGTTATGTGGGGGGACCGCCNATCGTGACGGCGGCCCTGCAAAGCGCCGGCCATCATGTGGGGGGGCCCGGCCACCTGGGACTTTGTGAGTTTCAGGCCCAGGTGATCCTGGTGTCAGCCCTGATGACGACCCCACAATTTATGGTCCTGTTAGAGTTTCAGACAGGCCTACTGTCCTGCATGCCCAAACTCACTAAGATGGCAGTAATGGTGTCCCATTACAAATTCATAACGTCACATGTGGGTGTCTGGGTCTTATCAATTTTTTCAGTCCCGAACCCCGCTATTACTGATGGCAACCCTGTTTCTACAACAACTAAAAACATGGTGAAGGTGCTAATTTAAAGTAGATAATAGAAATACTCTTTTAGAGGAGAAACACTTAAGACACCGTTATTCAAAAGTAGATAAGAGACAATGGCTTAAGCTCGGCACCATAGAACAATATCGTACTAGTAAAGGTGCCCAGCTAAGTGTTATATTAAAGTGGTGGAGCACACGGGACATCAATAGCATATATAATATAATGTACAAGTGCCTATACACAGAGAGAAGACAGGCACCGGAGAGGTACCCAGCTGCTACCCCTCCCTGATGCAAAAGGAGAGGAAGTTCTTTATGAATGGCAGGCATCCTCCCAAACTGTCATTCATAATATAACTCTTCAGGATACTCACCTCTCCGGCGCCTCCCACGATGCAGCTGAGGTAAGTATTCATATTTAAATTTCTTTTGTATATTTTGTTTTTTTAACTACTTTAACCAGAGAACAATAATGTTATACAGAATTTGAATTGATAACAATGGCGCCCCCCATCGTTTTAAAGGCGTTTTATCAGGGATTTGGGCTAAAAATCGTCTTGTGAATGGNCAGCTTAAGAGTAGATCTGATTAAAGTAAAACTATCAAAATAAAACTAAAAAGAAACAGGAAAAATTTCCCAGCAACACTGCAATTAGCCCATAACTAATTATACCATTTTATCTGTAAAATAAAATGCCGACTTATCTGTTGCACATATTTGCAAATATATGATAAGCCACCCTCCAATGCCATGGCTTTTCTGCTAGGGAGGTCCTAACTCTAAGCAATGAGAGTCCCAATGTTGGCTCACATTATATGTGTTTTCAAATTGAGATCTAACTCACCAAGAGAGGCACGCCTAGGCCTACAAATCATTTTTGTGGAACAGCACTCCCTCTCAGCCACTGGTCACACTGCACACCTGCACAGCTGTGGAGATAGACTTTATCCAGAGCAGGGCATCTGCCTGCAATAAAGCCGGATGCACAGGGAAAAGACAATTTGCGCAGATCGACTTAACAAATGCACAGATAGGCGCACAGGTGCCATTCCTTCTACATGCACATCCATGTCCTGCAATGCATATTTTAATGAGTTAAGGTGTGTAGTAACTACCCATAGCAAGTCATTGTGGAATGCAAATGCATTTTTTCATTGTGTAAAGTTACAGATCCATTGTTACTTATTAATATTGTTTTCTTCATTATTTCTCAAACAATGATACAATCATTGTGCAATTACGTCAAATATTAATGTATAAAGAAGGCGTCCAAGTCATGCACATCTAAGTCATCCTTCAGTCATCACTTCTCATGTGTTTCTCAGCCTATGACATGATTTAATGGGATCAGAATTAAACACCCGATTCTATTAAACAAATTTGTCATCCTACAAATATTAGAAACATGGATGATTGGAATAACAAATACACACAATAACAATACATTTAAGAATTGACACTCTTTCCTGGACATTTAAAAATAAAACTGCATAATGACAGATTCCACTTGAGGATACATAACAAGGACTTTTGTGTGCTTTTTATATACTATTTCTATGGATTGTGATGTTATAATAACATGCTGGTGCTGAAATGTACACATATATGTTATTAAATGGTTTGATAGGAAAATAATAGCTACTTGCTCTTTCCCCTAACCCTAACCAATTCTTAGGCACACTTTCCAAATGTTCCCCCTCCTGTTGTGATGTTGAAATGATGTCTTTAGAAAGGCATATAAGACTTTTGGATTGATGGGTGGTATAACAAAATATGCCTTTTCTTGTATGAAATAAACATCCGATCAGATCTGGGAGTTTCTGTCAAGCTACAAAATATATAGTATGTATGTGTAGATATTTATTTAAACTTAAATTGTCATTTGTAAAATGTCTGTGTCAAAGAGATACACACTATTAGCTCTATTTGAACTTAAATAAAAATATTCATCAGTATATATATAATAAAACAGCATGGCATTAAGTAGATAGGGAAAAGAATATCTGTCTCCATCTGGGACAAGGCAGTGTTTATTGCCTGAGGAAGGAACAGTTGAGCTCTGTTCCTTCTGCTGATCTTTAGTGGCTGTGAGGTTGCAGGGTGTTAAAAGCAGGCCGAGCAAGAGACAGACATATGGCACTATCACAGTATGCATGTGAATCCTGCCACAGTAATCCTGCATAAATGTATAAAGTCTGCTTGCACACTTCAGCCATGTGTGCACTTGCCTTGAACTTGCACCTCCCTGAAGAAAGTACAGGATGCAGATGGTTTTTTACTTCAAAAGCACATTTATGTTAGTGTACAGTACTATTCCATTACACTTGCATGAGATAGATTAAGCTTAATTAAAAAAAGATTACAGCTAATATAAGTGGTTCAGTATGAAATACATTTTAATAAATTTACATTTTAATAAATTATATAGATGTAGATAGAAATTTTGCAAAGCAACTTGCAAACATACCTTTAAAAATCTTCTTCTATGAACTTCATCATTTGTGCATTTCATAACCCCCCAACTGTCCCGCTGTCCCTCCCTTCTACCAGTTTGTCCCACTATGGGAACAAACGGGTAGGAAAGTGGGNTTTTTTCCCCCGATCGTGGGCCGAAAAGGGGGCTGGGCTTTGGTACAGGTGGGCGGGGTTTGAGTGTGTAGGGGAGGGACTGGGCGGAGTTGGGGCGTGGGTTTTAATGGGGCATGGGGCGGAGTTTGGCCGGGGCAGGGGGCGGGACATGTCTGTTCCGCTCTCTCCCTGGTAAATGTTGGGAGGTATGGCATTTCCTTGCTTAACCATGGCCACATATTTGGGTAAAAGCAACAATATTGTTCCATTGATACTGCCATTCTCATCATATGGTGAAGGATCCAGTCTTACTATGCGTCACTGGGGTTTACATAATTTTAATGTATATACTTATAAATGATGTGTAACTATTTAAAATGAACAAAACTAATTTCCTTAGTCACGGTTTACATTCATTAATGTAACATAGTTATAACATTAATAAACTATAAACATTCCTTTTAGCACCGTTTGTCCGATGGTACAGTACATGAAATTTAATAGAAACATGCAAGGAGACCTTATAGCTAAACTAATGGTTAAAAGTAATTAATGCTAACATATTTATGAACAAGTGGCTCACCTGCCAGTGTGTGAAGGTATATCTGTCTTCGACTTCTAAGTGCTCTTTGGCCAACATATGGGACAGATATTCCTAAGATCTGTTCCTGCATTTATTGGCCAGATTCAGACTTCCTAGTGCTAAGGAATGTGTGTACAATATGGGCCAGATTCAGCTTTTCACTCTCATGACTTTTACACTCTCATGGGCAAAACCATGTTGAATTGCAGGGGAGGTAAATTTAATTAGTTGCAATCAGCATAACAAGTGACAGCTGATGTTTCCTAGTCCTAGTCTAATAACAGTGTAACAGTAACGCTGGTCAGTATCTGTGTGCAACATGCAACAATTAAGTATTCTCCCTGCATGCATACACTGATATTCATTTTACCTCCCCTGCAATTCAACATGGTTTTGCCCATGAGAGTGTAACTCATGAGTGTAAGTCATGAGAGTGAAAAGCTGAATCCAGCCCTATGTGTGTAAATTCTTCTGTTTCTGCATGGAACACAAGATTGGGCAGATGCATTCCTTGCAAATGTAAATCATCACACATGACATGATGGCATAAAGGCTTGGTTAAATCCTTACATGTGATCCAGTATTCTGACCTTAAAATTATTAATGGTGACTTTGGAACTCCTAAAACACCTCAGCATATTGGAGAGCATGGGGACGGCCTTATTCTCCTACGAGCAAGAAGATGGTAGGGAGCAACATGGAATGAAGAGGACCCAACACAAAAGACTCAATGAAAGAAGAAGCTTTGAATCCCTGGTGCTGACATGCAGGGCCGGACTGGCCATCTGGCACTTCTGGCAAATGCCAGATGGGCCACTGGAGTGATGGGCCGCTGCAAATTTACTGGCTGCCAGTTAGAAAAAAAATAGGAGAACTCTCAGCAGTCTGATTGGTGGATAGCTCTAGGTGGGCCTGTGTGCATTAAATGCCAGGGCTGATTTTAGTCCCAGTCCACCCTGGTGGCAGTTGAGGTGTCTAGGAACAGATAGGGCAGTATGTCAGTTGAGTTATCTGTAGCATATAGGGCAGAGTGGCAGTTGAGGTGTCTGTAGCAGATAGAGCAGAGTGGCAGTTGAGGTATTGATCAGCAGGTCAGCCAGAGTGGCAGTTGAAGTACCTGTAGCAGGTAGGACAGTGTGACAGTTGTGGTGTCTGTAGAAAATAGGGCAGAGTGGCAGTTGAGGTGCCTCTAGCAGACAGGGCAGAGTGGCAGTTGAGGTGCCTCTAGCATACAGGGCAGAGTGGCAGTTGATGTGTCGGGGGACAGATAGGGCAGTATGGCAGTTGAGTTATCTGTAGCATATAGGGCAGAGTAGCAGTTGAGGTGTCTGTAGCAGATAGGACAGAGTGGCAGTTGAGATTTCTGTAACAGATAGGGCAGAGTGGCAGTTGAGGTGACTGTAGCAGATAGGACAGAGTGGCAGTTGAGTTATCTGTAGTATATAGGACAGAGTGGCAGTTTGCCTAACCCTATCCCTCCATTGAAACTGAACTTCATAATAAGTAATTCAAATAAGATCCAGAAACTTTCATTTTTTTTTTTTTATGTAAACTGTGTTAAGAAACAGCAGCATACAATGAGAATACAATAAAACAATACAGTTGCAATGTTTAACATGAGATCACTGATAATGGCAGGACAATGGTAGGACAATGTTTGAAAGGTTATGTCCTTGATGAACATTATTGGAAGGTGGCAAACTGAAATGTTTAATCTGTTCAAATCCAAATCTACAACCTGAAGTTCCTGAAATTCCTATATAATGAAATGTTCTGTAATTCTAGAGAATCGTGTTTCTTCCCTGGTTATCTGACGAGAATATGAATCTTGTGCACAGAGTTTCACAAATATGTTAAGAAGTGTCAAAGACAGGTAAGAGGATTGATTCGATCTATTACTTGGGATTAGATCATATAGCTAGAGGGGATGTTTAGACATTTAATTTACCCCTAATACTTTATCTCTTTGTATCTCAGGGACAGCTTCCCTTTCAGTGTTAAATCTTATATTTTATAATACTGGAAGGAAAAAATAAAACTAAAGGAAATTGTATATTCTATACTATATATATTATAGGTTTATTTATAACTGTTAGTTTACATATTTTTTTATACATGGTGTTATAGTGTGATACATTTTGTATGTATTCCTCATTGTATTTTGTGTGATGCCCCCCACTCCTATTTGTAGCGCCGAACAAGAAAAAACGACACATTCAATAAAACTAATTTATAGTGTACATTCAGAATTTGTAATTATCTACTGTAATTGCACACTCGTGATATTGATTTATGTGAGTGCAACATATGTGAGCTAATTTATAGCTCCTTAAACTTTAACTGCTTTTCTAGTATGGAAATAAATGAAATTCTTTAGTGACTACTAATTCATTCATAAGAATTTACAAGAGACTATCTCCAAAACGAGAAGAAGTATTTGACTTTTTGCAATATATATAGATAATGGAATAGATGATACATGCAGATATAAGGGTATTGCTGTGTACACAGAATAGTGGTTGTCTTCTTCAAATGACGGTCATGAACTTTTCTCATAAAATGACTAAAACACAGGGAAATGGTCCACTAGACATGTAATTATTTTAACAATGTTACTCTCTACTTAATAGCACAACTCAGAGAAACTCTCTAACCCTGAGGCACATATATTACTTCTAGCAAGAAGCCTATAACTTTTGAAAAGTGTCAGCACCCAGGTTAAAGAAACAACTCATACGTCTCTCCAACTTCCAAACATATTGGTAAATTGATTTATACTAGTGAATAGGTGCTAATTACAGATCATAGTGTAAAAATTGGATTTGCCTATTTGCAAACTCCAATGCAGGAAATATTAGTATTATTAATTTATTCATTTGATTCATTTTGCTCATTTAAATTAAAAAGTATATTTTACTAAACTAAATGAAACAATATACAGAAAAGCTTTATAGATGGTGACAAACAATCATTGAACACAAGGACATGGCTATAAATATACACACTGTACCTGTTATAACACACAATACCCCCATAAATTCATTATAACTCACACCACACCACCTAAGAGAGACAGACAGCCCCTGAGAGAGAGAAATAGAGTGAGACAGAAAACCCCTGAGAGAGAGACAGACAACCCCAGAGAGAGTGTGGGAGAGTGACAGACAGACAGTCCCATTGAAAGAGACAGACAGACAACCCCAGAGAGAGGCAGACAGACAAACAACTCCAGAAAGAGAAACAGACAGACAGACAGAAAACCCCAGAGAGGGAGAGAGAGATACAGACAGACAGATAGCTACACCGATAAATAAACACACACAGTCCCAAAGAGACAGAGAAAGACAGACAGCCTCAGAAAGACAGATAGACCCAGTGGGGGTAAAAACAGACACCCGAGTAGAGAGAGCGACACAGAAAGTTACTCACAAACCTATATTACAATATCATTTGTATATATATATTGAATGCATACCTGTAGTCACAAAGCTATGTTTTACCACAAATGGCATCTCCACATTCAGTTACATGCGCGGCAGTCATTCTGAAACCACTGACTGGTGTGAAACATGGCCGTGACATCACCAGAGGTCCTTTAGGAAAGTTTAGGCTAAATATGTGTTCGCCTGCCAGGCCAAAAGATGCTAGATCCAAGTGGGCTAAAGCTTAGCCTACTTGGATCTAGCATCCACCATGCCAGACAGACAAGCATCTATTTAGCCTAAAGGAGACAACCCCTGAGAGAGTGAGAGTGAGACAGACAGACATCTCCAAAGAGAAACAGACAGAGTACAAAAAGGGGACTGTGCCAGGGAAACTGAGACCTCCGCTCACCCTATTTTCATGTATAGGCTATATTACTATGAAAAGCATGCTGCAGGGGTTCACCTGCTTAGTGATTTTGTATGAAACCAGAACAGAAGTGATGTTTGTGTGAGGTAGAATATAATAGAGAAGTGCTAATGATAGCATAGCCTAGGGAGACTCATTGTCAGTGTGTGTGCATTCCACAGTGTGGCTGCAGCACAAAACCCGAAATGGAAGCAGATGATGAGTGTGAATAACAAGCTGTCAGTTTGGGATTTATCTGACACACACGAAAACCTGCCCATTCAGGAGCTAATGAATAATGAATTTGCACTCTATATGTGGGCTATGTGTGTGTGCTTCGAAAATAATGAATTCATAGAATAGGCCTGAGTCATGTCTAATACCAAGTATTGTCAGGTAAGTAACTTGTATTGTCAGGGGATAAGGTGATATCCATGATCAAATGGTAGAACACNGACACTGTAATACTTGCCAGCACACGTGGTAAGAGATTGGGTATCCTAGTACTAAAGGTGATCTTCCAGAAGTGGTTTAGATTGGTGCATTTCACCTATTTGTCAGAATCAATTAGATGTGCATCAGCAAAGCTTCAAATGTCTTTAATACTATTCAATTATTGTGTCGTCAAGAGATTTGATGTCAAAATCATGAACAACTTTTTAATTTGTATCTCTATGGACCAGATCCAGGGGCTGATCCAGAGTTGCACCTACTCCCTTTTTTTAGGTGCAAAAGTATTGTTTGCATGCAGGGAAAATACTTATTTTTGCATTTCATTTTGAAATATTTAGAAATATCTGTGTTTATTTACACAGTTTGTATCCTCAAATTGCAGTTCATATCTAATTGCATGATTATATTCGTAGTTATGTTGAAGCCTGTATGGACTAAAATAAATTGAGTCAATCTGTACAGTAAAATATTGACAGTGATTGTAAGTTAGAGATGTCTTTATACATTGGTAATATAATCATTGTCACCAATCAACTGTATCATTAAAATATGGTTATAAC
>JABWIB010011511.1:6250-20014 GCA_016617825.1 Platyplectrum ornatum | reverse complement strand
AATTCGATTTCCTAAATTCGACCCTTAGTAAATACCCCCCAATGTCTATAGTCACAGTCACAAATAATGCCAGATTGGTATGTATAGTCAACGTGTTACTATCTGATATAGATATAACTCTGATATAAATTCTCATGGTTGGGTTATATTTAAAACATTCACAATGGAAGTTTAGTTAGGATTATGGGAAAAATAGCTGGATTTGGGAATTACTAGAAATAAAAATAATAGTTAAATGGATCATTTTTATTTCAATGAACAACACAGTGTGGGCCTATAAACTACACATTCCATAATGCTATGTCTATGGACCAGATTAGATTCTCCTCCCCCTCCCCCATGGACTTAAAATTGACTAATTACACTCAGAATATTATTACAATTAATAACAGTTTAAAATGTGTAACCTAATCATATTCGATCCTTTCTCTGCTGACAAACACCAACCTGTCCAGGTGTTTGCACTCTTTCTCCAGTTCTATACTTAGGCTGCTTTGCCCATTATTATGCCACCCGTTGCTTTGTTGTACATCTTGTGGGACTGTGTTATGTGTACTTTTTGATCCAACCCAATCATTATTTGAATTTGCATAGGTAATGTCTTTCCAGCAGGAGCATTTGCATCCATGAGCATCTAAAAGTTACAAGCAAAAAGCATGTGTTATAAAAAAAATATGAACATAATAACACAATCAGTAAGTGGACAGTACAAGTCACTATATATATGTATGACATGTAAAGAAGCGTGGCTCACCAGTAACAGGTAAGGATGTGGTGCACAGTAGGATGTAAATGTGCAGGCAATGTGTGTGTATATATATATATATATATATATATATATATATATATATATATAAAGCCACATACAACAAAAATGTGTTAGAAATTATTTTTGTGTTTTTCAATAAAAAGTTAATGGATAAAAAGAAAAATCCTTCCTCATATAACTGACATTTAGAAGTCACTCAAGCTCACAAAAATATGTTCACAAAAATTGAACATATTATAAGGTGAGGTCAAGGGGTCAGTATCCTTGAATGTGATTCTGTTACAGCAGAAGCAGATGTCAGGAGACAGAAGGTTTACAGCTGAGTTGGACCTGAATCGTTACGTACATTTCCATATCTACTTTGCATCTCTGCATATAATCATTTATCAATATTTCTAACCACTTAAAACTGCCAGAAAAGTAAATTAAATTTCTAAGCATGACTTGTATACATCATATTCTATATTATGTGCAACACTTCTTCCGTGGTCCTTACAAAGGAATCTGCTTTTGTGCTGCATTTACTTTCCTCTGGCATATGCTGGATGTGATACCAGTGCTTATCTATTTTTATGCAGAATTACCAGTGTGTGTATCAGTATCCACTCCCTTATAGCCAATAGGGTGCTGTAAAGCAGTTACTAGTCCATTTCCCTTCCGTTTATAGGCAGAGATAAGTTCACTGAGCCCTGGGTATTTTTTCGACTCAACACCTTGCACAGCCTGCAAAATAAGATACATTACTAATAAGACATACACACAAACATAACATGAAACATAATATATCACTTAGTGCCTGAACTATGTATTAATGATGGTCAGAGTTGGGCAATCTCCAGTACAACCACAAAACCACAAGGTCAATTTAGAAAGCAAAATCAGGCCAAAATGTTTAAACTACCATGTTTTTTATTTCACAAAAAGTGAATTTGGTGCCAAATGTTGAGCATAGAAAAATTGCCACATTAGCAAAAAAAAGTACATTGGGAGAAATAATTCCTAGTAAAACAAGAGACTTTATCATTTCCCTAGACTTTCCAAGCACCCTCCTCTATTCTCTCTATTCTCTGTGAAGAAATCCAAGAATTATGGAATGAATGCAATTAATGAAGTGATTCTCCAAAGCATGTGAGTCACTCATTACAGAAATAAAATGCACCTATAAGTGAACCTGATTGGTCCTCAGGGTGAGCCATGCATTGTTCTCACACAGCAGCTTTTCATCCCCCCCCCATCTACCATTTGTTCTGTCCCATAAAAGTTTATGAGGGATTTGTGTTGTCTCACACATAGCAGCAGTCAGATATGTTGTGTACATATTACCTTATGTGAATATCAGTATCACACCGAATTGAATCACTCTACAGATTTTGCTTGATGCACTTGCTTTCTTCAATATAAGGATAAACAATCAAGTCAGGTCTCACTAAATTAGTCCCTTGTACCATGTTCTTACAATTCCCTTCAACCACATTTAATTGTATGTAACCTTCCATAAGCTGTGTTGTATGTAGTTTGTAGGTATGTCCTGACCCATTCATTCCACACCCAATCTGGATATCTTCATTAGCTTGTGAAACCCTTTTCTGGTGTTTTTTTTTCTTTCTTTTTCTTTTTTTATTTCAAGTATCTAGTAAGAAACTCAACTAGATAACAGAATAATTCCATTCCCCTACACATTGGTGACCATATGAGTTATTTCTATCAATTTGAAAAAAAATATTAATAATAAATTTTAATAAATACATTTACAAAATTTTCCTTGAGAATCTGTACTTGGACTGGTGGAATTTAATTTCTTTATTGGTGACATTACATATTGTAATAAAGGGAAAGTATACATTTTTGCACACCAGGATAGGTAAACACAAGCATTGATGCTGATCTATGTAGACAGTAAGGACAGTCAAGAGTGTGGCTACTATAGTTTAATGTAACAACATGTAAAATCATGCACAAAATGGCATTACATTGGAAACCACTGAGCAGGAAATTTTTGTTACATGTTAGGAGAATATAGTAGCAGAAAGTAAAGGTCATTTGGTGTGGCCTCATTTGGTTTACTGTGCACTGTACTGGTCTGGGGCCTTATCTCCTGGAGAACCCAACCACAATAGAGACTGCATAGAAGAGCAATTAAAACTGTCACAAAACATATAGAAAAAGGTTCTTTACAGTAAGGGCAGTGAAGATGTGAAATTCACTGCCAGGAATGGTTGTGATGGTGGCAGATTCTATGGAATTATTTAAGAAAGCATCAGACAATTTTTTTTTTGTGGAAAATGGGAAACAATGTTACAACCATTAACTAAAATAAATAATAGGGAGAATTGTACTACAATTATAAGATGCGGATTGCAGGTGATCGAGATATGCAGGTAATCCATAAAAAAAGGTTGAACTGGAAGGGCCTGTGTCTTATTTCTATCAAGTATTTTACTATGGACCGAATTCATTAATACACGCTAAATGTCATTTACACATGAAAGCTACATAAATGATGTCAATAGTAACCTAGGCATGCATGCAAAACATGTTACTAGTGCGTTTTTAATTCTCACGAAACTTTGGGGGTTCAGACAATTCTGCTTACAAATGGCAATTCTATAAAAATGTCCATCATACACTGTCATACAAAATGTATGTTTTATGCATTGACATGTATTGGTTGTGCATGTGGTTGGGAAATAAATATGCTTCTAAACTAAGCAATATAACACCTCTCTGTGCTGTGGCTGCAAAAGGAAACCAGAACCAGAGGGAGTAGGTAAAGAGAGTGTGAGAAATAATGAAAAAAATGTATATATTTATATTTGTGGCTTAATGCTGACAACAGAAAAACTCAAATTTTCGATGTACTTAATTACGAAACTGAATGAAACCGCTTGTCAAACCTATGTAGGCTGCACAAGAAATATGTCATCTGTAATGTGACAATACTAAAAAGGTTAATAAGTAAGATCTACCTGCACTCAGAGCTCGATGGGGGAGATATATGGTGTTATGCCATGCAGTAATTGGTTTCATTGAAAAACTGTAAATCTCTTTTCACATTATATTTTGTTCTATGTATTCATACCACCACTTCTCAATTTACACTTTGACCACTGCCTAAACTACTAAAATATCATATTCTGGGGAATAGTTTTTTTTTATCTGTGCAGTCTAACTAAAAATACACAAAAAGGAATATGTTCTTTAACCCACTATACGTGTCAATACAAAAGTTACTTTGTCTTACATACAGTGCATACCTGAACTGACAGTAGTCCATTCTCATCTGGTAAAATACGGTAGGAATGCACCTGGTGTTGGTACCTGTAGACAGACAGTACAATATACATGGAATTTTTTCAAAATGATACAGACTGACATATTTTATTGCTTTTGTACAGGGGCTTGGGATTCCAAAGTGGCCCTGGAAAAAACTGCAAAAGGCAGGCCAAATGTTGGTGGGAACAACTATAGGCAGAGCTAAATAAAGGATTAGCACCAAATAAAAAATAAAGATCCCTGAACAAATATAACATAGATGGGTTATGTATAGCCAGTTATGTAAAAGAGTTACAATCTAATATATCATTTCACAATGCAATAATGAAAATTACCCTTATACAACATAGAAAGCATCATAATGACTACCACCCAATTCAGTGAGCAGTATAGCTGCCTTCAACACAGAGAACATCCTAATGACCTTTATTCTATCTAATAATCATCTTAGTGAGCAACACCTATTACTCTGATGATCATAGAGGGGCTGCAGAGTGGCCTCCAAAACCACCGGCCTACCGGGAATATACCCTGTAAGTCCTAAGGCCAATCTGCCCCTGGCCATGTATAAATGTTTATGATTGTATTGCCAACCAGCCAACCAGAGAGCCATAAATATTTCATTTTAGATAATTGTTCATAAGAGCTGCTTCACAAAGTGGATCATGTATGTATGGCTTTCTAAATACCTTCTTCTGTTCACACAAACCATCAATTACAGTAGACACCAGATTTACATTTACGAGGATTGTGCCATAGATGAATTCTCATTGTTGTATATTTACAGTAATTATGGTACCACACAGTGTTGTATAACTGGCTATTGTCTCAGTTAATGGTCAGCATGATGACAATACTATGAGTTACATAAAATACTGTTTTCAATTATCTATCAATATTTCTAAACCACTATTTGACTCTCTATACACCTTTACGCAGTTTGATAGTGAAGTACTAAGTTTAAATCTCCAAATATAGGTGAGTTTACACATTCTTTAATACTGTATTATCTTGTGTTATCTTATATGGTGTGCTTTTAAAATAAAAAACAAATGCCAGCAAATTAAACACTCCTTCACATAAAGTGGGAACACAAAGTTCAGTTATTACATTATACTTTAAGAAAAGTATACTTTTATATACCACTTACTATGTGAAGTCTGAATTAACATCTCTGCTATGAGAAGAAACAGAAATATAATGATTAGAAGGTCACTCACATGATGCAGATAGCAAATGCCCCAAATAGAGACTCGCTCTGTCGCACAAGAAAGGCTCCGTCCCTGCCATCTTGGAACAATAGTTGTTCTGCACATGCTTGGTTTATTTCAGAATGATACCAACATTCACACATATTTTTCCAGTTCTAAAAGAAGAAAAATATAATTGTTATACATTCACAAATTTATGTTTAGTAACAGTAAGTCAAATGGGAAACTTAAGAAAAGGAAGGGGCTTGGGGCTTGTCATCCTTGCAGATCAACTAAAGAAAGTTCCCTCCTGCCACTCACCACTACTCCTGGCTCGGAAATTGTTCCATCTGCTGCCTTCGAGCCCTCCTTATTCCATCATTGATGTTTAAATGGACTCCAATGCAGTAAGATACACAAAGATTCAGAACCAAGCATATTAATTTACTGTTGTTTTTATCTGAAGCCAATCCTGCACTATCTGCACTGATATTGCACTTTTTCTATGCTGATATTGCACTTTACCCTCTTTCACACTATTTTACAAGGAACAATGAACATTCCCTTTAAGTGCAGGAACTGCAGCAGATGTTTATTTTGTCACCATAAACCATATATTTTTTGCATAACCTTCTTCTCTATAACTTTACTAGTTGCATTGTACATCCCCATGTATTCTATCTTGCGTAGCCCTGGTCTCTATAACTTCACTGGTTGTTTTGTACATCCCCATCTATTCTATCTTGGGATACTTGTTGATTCTTTGCTGGATTTTGTTACATTTCATTGTTTTTCAAGTTGTTTCCTCACATGGTTTCCACCACACACAGTGGAACCATCAAAGCTGTTAAAGGTTCAAGAAAATAGGAAACCATGGTTTGATGAACTCAATCCCACTCTTTTTATACTTTTTATGGGTTCTTTTCAGTTATTTTGTTTGCTCCCATTCTAGTGCCCTTGGAGACATCAATATGGTGTCCTATCTCTTCACCTAAAGAAGCAAGATTAGCTTCCATGACCCATACCAAAACACTTCACCAATAATCCCTCTGACCCTCAAGCTCACATTCAGGACACCCATATCCCAAGCTTTGGACTCATTTCACAAAAAGCTGGAGGTTAAAAACCCAGACTTTATCTTGTGGCAGGAGACTTTTCTGATGATGTCCCTCTTTAAAAATGATTTATGTCCTACAATCCATTGGCCCCTGATTTGTGTATGTAAACTCCAACAAACCCCTTCAAACAGAGGAATAAGCTTACCTGATTTAAACTTTACAACCATGCAACTCTCCTTAGGCGTTGGATCTCTTACACAACTATCTACACATCCCGGAAGGGAAATTCCTGCCATTATGAGAGTAATGTCATTTAAGGAAAACCCCACTCTGTTGACCCCTTGCACCCTCATACCGATGATTTTCAATAGGGAATAGCATACTATGCCTTCACAATGTGGAAAAAGCAGGGGATGGATGAGTGTAGACGTTGTTCCATGCTGTTCAAGCAGGCAGTGTCGAAGTGGGTCAGGTTCTGCTTACAGATTCAATTAAAATTTATGCAGACACATTTAAACTGTAAAAACAGGATTAGTTGAAGTTGAAGATTCCTAGGTCAACTGTAATTTACATGTTAATCTGAAATCTATGATATATGTAAGTTCTATGAGCGAAAGCAAAGTATTTTGCCTGCACGTAAAATAAAAAAGGCTAAGTTGCACCCATCACATTGCAACATGGTTTTGCTCCCTCTGGAACAGCCCCTGGGTGTGCATAAGCTATGCGCACTTGTGTAAATGTGTCTTTATGTAAATAAATACGCAGTATTTAACTAGTTGGTAAAGTATGGAAATGTGCTCACCTGCTGCTGGATTGCTTTATAATTTGGAAATAAATGTACCTACTCCCACTGCTGCTGCGTATAAAGGAGGACTGAATAGGAAGGAAACTATGAGCTGTCTAAACCACATAATTGTGGCTTCAGCAAATGAAGCCTCAGCACTTCACTCTCTGAAGAGGATAACACAAAATGAGGTGTGAGGTAGTACCTGAAAAGAGAAATGGATTGGATGCTTTAAGAAGGCATATTGCTAACACCACATGTAATAATAGTCCATGCTCAGCAGTGTAATCCTGTATCTGTAATATTATTAACATAACTGTAACTGGTTTAAAACTGAAATACAATTACACAATGCTAAATAATTCGTAACTTTCTCACTTCAATTTGGTATCCAAAGTACCACACATAGAAGAGCAGTACACTTCTTCAGTACACATGTGTGGAGGAGATTTTGGAGTACCCTTGAGCACTCCACTCACAACAATGTGTGAGCGCGGTACCTGATAGTTACTATACAATTGAAATAAAAATACCCAATCACCATACATATCTGATACTCAGATTTGTGGGCCCGCCTCATGTGCAGCAGCATAAATTCCAAATGAAACACAGTTGTCCAAATCTGTCCCATGCGGGATTTCTTGTATTGCACAAGCCCAGTACAAGCATTGGGCACTTACATACGTGACATTTGATTGTTCCCTATTGTACTGAAGTCTGACTCCAGCCCAGAGAGAGTAATAGTTCAGTGTAAATAAAACCAAATACAAATTAACACATGCAGAAAAAGGGGTATGAAGCTCTTATGACATAGGGATCAGAGATATAATGTGTCTACTGAATAGATATACACTGTGTTGATTTAATTACAACCAATGATGACCAGTTTGGCTAATACAGTTGGGCTAGTGAACATGTAACTCTCAATATGCAATGTTTGTAGTAGGGTTTAAATATCCCTCCCTCTGCTACTTATGCTCTTGTAACTATTGAGAACAATAAAAATGTAAAATGAAGGGTGTATAACCCTAAATGAGGTTAAACTCCGAGGTTGTGTGTTCCAACCAATTAAGGCTAAATGGGAGCCTGAGTAGGGCCAATCAGGGTAAAGGAGTTTTGCCTGGGAAAGGAGCACCTGAAGAGTCCTGTTTTATAGATCATACAAGGGGAGGATCTTACCTTTCTCCTCAGGACGGCAGAACTGAGAGGACGGGCTGCAAGAAAGGGATTGAAGTTCACACAATTATATTTTTTCTTTGCCGCATGCGCTTGTCACCTTTTCAAGCGACTCTGACACCTTCTCCTCGGGCAACCCAAGCCCTGGCCACAATCTTGGGTCAAAAAAGGATATGTGTCAAATTTATTACTCTTGGAACTGTTTCCTATAAGGGTAGCAGTGGAGATTTGGGGGTCCAGTTTGCGTGACAGGGACATAGATTTCCTATGTGATAATTTGGGAACAGTACAGGTAATTAACTAGCAAAAAGCCACTCCCCCCCCTTTGATTTGCTTATTAAAATGTTTAACACTGAGATGTTTAGAATTGAATATTATGTTTAGGGCAACTCATGTCCCAGGGGTGGAGAATGTTCTAGCGGACGCCCTTTCTAGATTTAAATGGGAAAAGTTCAGGAGTTTAGCCCCATTCGCAGACCAACAGAGTACTCCATGCTCCGATGATATTTGGCAGATGGTCGAGCTGGCATCATACGATTGGCAAGTCTTTAGCCACATCCACCTGGAAGAGGTACAGGGAGGATTGGGAGCGTTGGCTGGAATTATTACAGTGCAGAGAGTTCGATCAACGGGCGTTAATGGAATTTGTGTGGCATGAATTCACAGCAGGACGGAGTAAGTCGGTGACAGCTGGTACCTTATCGGGCATATCCTTTATGTTACAATTACAGGGTTATCCGGATGTGACAAAAAGTTTTTTGCTAAGGAAGGCATTAAAAGGGTGGGTGAGAGAAAAACCCAGATACATTACGTTAGACTTATTAGAAAAATTGGTGTCAGTACTCACACGTGTTACATTCAGCTGTTATTTGCGGCGGCGTTCGCATTTGCGTTTCATGGGGCTTTTTGGTCAGGGGAATTGGTGTCTCGGAATAAAGCTTCATACGATTCAGGTCTCATGGCGGAAGATGTTAATATCAGTCATACAGTAGCCATGTGTAAGGTTAGGAGAGGTAAAACAGACCAGTTGGGACACGGGAGATGGGTCTCCATGAGANGGGTGAGAAAACAATCAGTGTGCCCGGTACGTTGGGGGTGCAAGTAAGCGCAGATGGAACCACAAGACAAAAAGGTATGGTTTGTACATCAGAACGGGTTTTCATTGACCCCATTTCAGTTTCAATTTGTATTTAAAAAATGTTTGGTACATTGGTTTAATACCCGGTGACTTTGGAACACATTCGTTTCGTATAGGAGCTGCTACGGCTGCATCTGAAGAGGGGCGGCACCCAGAGGAGATCCGAAAGTTAGGAGGGTGGAGGTCTAATTGTGTAAAACGGTATATTCGTCCGGAATTGAAATTGGAATAAATTGGGACATTTAACAGTAACTACATGTAAGATTAAAGTTGGTAGCTGCTATCGGCAACAATTTGAAGGAGGCGGTATTTACACAGCTAGAGACAACAGCATTCGGACATATTTTATTATAGATAGTTATTAAGCCAGTTGGAAAGATGCAGTTGCTACTATTGGCAACATTTAAGCAGGCTGTACATACACAGTCGATGAGATATACTTATATTGGAATATATATATATATATATATATATATATATATATATATATATATATATATATATATATATATATATATATATATATATAAAAAAAGCTAAGATATAGATGATAGAATAGATCGGGAGTTTCTTTTCAATAGTTCTGTATTGTTTTATTTTCCTTACAGGTACTCAGAGTGATCCATTATTGGTGTGGGTACTGGGAAATTCAGTCGTATATTGGGCTAGCAAGCACCCTATGGCAGCGGTTGCAGGCCAAGGATATTTTAGGTTTCATATAACCTGGCTAGGGTGGAGAGGCATGCGATGGGAATCATTGTGTGAAAAATTCGCCAAGGAGGTGAGTTATGGAG
Source organism: Platyplectrum ornatum (assembly GCA_016617825.1). Lineage (NCBI taxonomy): Eukaryota > Metazoa > Chordata > Amphibia > Anura > Limnodynastidae > Platyplectrum > Platyplectrum ornatum. The sequence goes on along the minus strand of JABWIB010011511.1, from coordinate 9,832 downwards.
TCCCAGATGTCTTAGTAATACACCTAGGGGAGAATGACCTGGGTCTTATTAAATCGGTGGGTTTATTGAAGAATATGTGTCAAGATTTGGACTTTTTGAGCATAAACTGGCCAGGCTTGAGGATCCTATGGTCTAATATGATACCAAGGCAACGGTGGCGAGTAGCGGAAAAAGGAGGAAAGGTAATGGATGCTACCAGAAGAAAAGTAAATAACGGAGTTATGAGATTTTTAAAAGATCGTGNAGGTGTTATCATAGAACACCCCTCCATTCGTTTTGAATACAAACAGCTATTCCGCCCTGATGGAGTGCACCTGAGTGAGTTGGGGTTGAAAATTTTCATTAGCGATATTAGAAAGGTATTATGGCAGCTATTAGTTTGAGGTTGTAATAAAGTGGCGAACATGTATAGGTATGATATACCATACGTGTTTGGCGGCGAGGCAGCTGCGGTCANGGTTATTGAAGCCGACAAAAAGTTGATTATAGTCGGTATGAGGAAAGCTAACATCAGTTGGCAAGAGTCTATTGAGTTACACGGAATTGGAGTGGGGAATTGAAAACGCAATTGGCGTTACTGTGGAAAGTGAACACAGTTTTTGCGCAATTGGCGCAATCTAGGGGCCTATGCCCTGGCGGGTGAGACCCTGGGTTTTTTAATTATTTATATAGCTTTAGCGATTATAAGAAATAGGTATGGCGCACTGCCTCTTTATTCTCCACTGATTAAGTATTGAGTTATGTTATGAATATATATACATATAGATGTGAAATATTTGTTAAAGAATAAATAAATAAAGCTGCCATTTTTATGCCATTGAATTTCAATGTGTTGTCAATTTATTTTAGTATAAGTACATTATTTAAGTTAGGTTTGGGTATAAAGGGGAAAAAACATCAACCGATTGGAAGTTTAAGGGTCAGATTCTGATCTTTAGGCACTCATGACATGGTAATAGTGGGCAAAACCATGTTGAGTTGCAGGGGAGGTAAAATGAATGTTAGTGTTTGCATGCAGGGAGAATACTTTATTGTTGCATGTTGCACACAGATACTGACCAGCGTTACTGTTACACTGTTATTAGACTTGAGCTAGGAAACATCATCTCTCACCTGTAATACTGATTGCAGCTAAATAAATTTAACTCCACTGCAAGTCAACATGGTTTTTTGCCACTTTTAACCAAAGTTGGCCATATGCTATTTGAAAAATCGTCCGATGAAAATATTTACATAAAATTGAACGAACCTGTAGCTGCTCCTGACATCTCTCAAAGATTTCCTGTAACTGGTAAGTTATATGGCAAAGGGATAGACCATGAAGTGGGAGGGTTAGGATTAGACAGCGGGAAGGGGAAAGAACATAGAAGCAGAAGATAAGGATAGGCTCCTTGAAGTGGAGAGATCAGAGAAGGGGAAGGTTATGGTTAGGCAACAGGGAAGGTATGGAGCATGGAAGGTTAGACTATGGGGAGAGTATTTAGAAAAGGCTGTGAGAAGGAGACGAAGTTATGGTTAGGCTGCAAGAAGAAGATGGGTCAGGAAGGGATGAAACATAGAAGGGGAAGATAAGTGTTAGGCTGCAGGAGACGAGAGGGTTAGGATGAGGATTAAAATAAGGGTTAAGGTTAAGGAAATACTCAATGTCAGCATTGGGGATCTTTCTTCTGTTATTTAAGAGGGTTGGAGAACATTATTTTTCGAGTTATAGACTTGCAAACAGGCCTGTCGGAATAGGGCCGTTCAAAGTGGTAAACCAAACTGAGTGTGCAGTTGGAAGTGCACCATCTGAATTGTCCAAATTGTCACACCAGAACACAATACTCCTATTCCTTAACAAGATATCCTACTGCCCATAGGAATAACCCTACAAGCAACATTAAGTAGACCCAGCAGGGACTGTACCTTTTTAAGAATAACATTGCGCCTACCCTGCAAATCGAGCATACAGACCCCCGGAACAATATCAATTTCGCTACCCAGGTAGGAAAAACATGTGGTGGGACCCTCCGTCATGTCAGAAGGCACTTGTACACCAAAATAAGAAAGCAAAGCCCTGGCCAAGAAAAGCGTACTCACAAATGTCCGAGGATACTCCAGCAGGCGGTTGCCGGACCATATTTGGACATACAGTCCAGGAAAGAACTGAATTTTTCAAAGAAAGCGCAAGAGATCGTGCAGCCCATGATGTATCTGAGAATTCCCAGAGTCCACAAAGGTCACATCATCAGACAAAGAAAGAGTATCATCCCGACCGGCAACTGGCATCAACTCACCCAGTGCTGCTGCTGCAGCAATACTAGAACCATTTGGAATCTCATCCGCATCAACATCCTGTCGAAGAACCACACCGGCAGACTGCACCAAGGAAGGAACTGGCAAAACTGAAACATCAGCTACTACATCTATTTTGTATGTACTTATCCATGTTATTAATGTTAATGGCTGTAGTGCTTACATACTATACAGATCCGACTTTGGAGCATTGGGAACAGCAGTACTGGGGATCCCCACTGTATCCAGCCTTCCACATGGGCAAATGGAGGCCACACCTGTCCCACACACTGTGAGGGTGAGTCTTAGCACATTCCTACTGTACAATCTACATACTTTACCTCCAGGTGCTATTATGTGGTTGAGATGATGAGATGGGCTAAGGCTCGACTAAAGAGCACCGCTGGATTGCATGTAAAAAAAAACTCCTTTACAAATATTAAGAGTGAACACACAGGCCTAAATTTACTAAGAAGGGAGAGTTCAGGGCGATTGAAAAGTATTGCCCATAGCAACCAATCAGATTCAAGCTCTCATTTCATTTTACATACTGTGAGCTTGAATCTTAATCTTTACTGAAGATCGAGTTTGAATTCTCGCCGGAGTGTATTTTAGGGTGAGTTTAATATTTATTGTTGGTTAGTATTTATTCTCGCCTGTGTAAAACTCAAAACCCAAAACACGCTCATGTTAACTCACCAGGGTGAGTTTTTACCATTACTCACATACAGTTGATAGTATTCACTATGCGTCGTGAATGATTCTCACTAAAAACTAGCATGTGAGTTATCTAAAACTTTAGTTTAAGAATCTCGCTAGGCATCCATCATCCCCTAATACATTTTATCTTACATACTTTTTTTGCATGTGTGTTTGTGTTTTTTAACATTTTAAGCTCAAAAACATGTTCTACACGTTTATTCTTAAACATAATATTGTATACATAAACATAATATTGTAATAACATAGTTATTGCGGTCTGAATGTATCATTAAAACTAGATCCTTCTGTAAGTGTGACCTTTATGTGCTTTTTGTTTTATTGTACTTTCATTATTCCTATATTGAAATCAAACATGTCTGTTATTGTAATTGTTCGTCTATTAACCCCTTCGTGGCGCAGCCTAATTGGTCCTTAATGACCAAGCCCTATTTTACACATTTGACATGTTACACTTTATGTGGTAATAACTTTTTAATGCTTTAATGCTCCAACTGATTCTGAGATTGTTTTTTGTGACACATTGTACTTTAAGTTAGTGTTAAATTTTGTTTGATACAGTCAGTATTTTTTCGTGAAAAATGCGCA
>JABWIB010011507.1:6622-16811 GCA_016617825.1 Platyplectrum ornatum | reverse complement strand
AAAAAATGTGCTGAAAAACTAGGCTTATACTCGAGTATATACAGTATGTAAGATTGTATTTTTTTATTTAAAATGCAACTACATATACATATACCACATATCCTTTTACCACTTTAGAAATCAAATGGGAATCTTCTCTCCAACAGTAGTTCAAATGGAAACCTTAATAGATATTCACAGCTTGAAGTGAAATAGTTGCAACATTAATGAATGAAGTGCAATCATCTGGATGGGTCAATGTGAAAATAGAAGTGTCAAGATAATGCAGTTTGTGTCACTGTAATCACATGTTTTTATACTAGGCCTCTGTTATCCACAAATGAGACACCTCCTAGAAAGCTTATCCAGAGATGTGTAAACACTGTAGGAGATAAATTTGAAATCTGACAGTAGTGGACAGCAGTGGTTATTAACAGGCCAACAACCATATTCAACCAGTGGTATAATAAAGAAACTAAAAATAGTAATAATAGATACAAATAGTAGTATATTAGGATTTCTTATGTATTTTCTATTATCTTTCAGTCATCATTTCTTGATAATCAAAGTAAGCACATTTTAGGTTATAGATTGTGACAGGGCTTTTACACGTACATGTAATTAGTAATATGTAGAATTCGATATTATGAGAATAACACATTACTGGGATGATTACTGGGATGATAAGAGCCCAATAAGGTATCTCATATTATCAATGATTTAAACTATAAATCTCCATTCACTTCTATTCAATTCCCAATATAACTATCAGATATTACTGGATCATATGGATGAAACATATTGCATATGATATTGTAACCTACCCCTAAACTGGAGCAAGGTCCCATTATCTCTTCTTCCCTGGCCCATTGAATACTGTGTATACAACATATAGACAGAAGGTATAAACTTGAGTTTATTGGAAAAAAAAAACAACGACCAATGATCATAGCCATGCCGCAGGCGGGAACAGAATAGCAGGTATAAAGTATAACATGGAAAACAAGAGTTGGTCAACATAATAATAAGGGGAGAGAACATTGGGGGGCAGGACTCCACAGATTAGGCACGAGAGAGAAGAGAGGGATTCAGAACCCGGAGAGTGGAGAGTCACAGTTTTGTCATCATGGGAGGATTGAATGCTTTAAGGCAAGCACCATCTGTAGCTGATATTCCTCTCTCATCAGTTATCATTACTGAAGTGTACTCCATGATAGATCCTAGAGAATTTGTATAGGGTGGCCAAGACTTTTCGGCACTAGTTTTTGTAGTATTTCTTCCTACACAAGCTTTTTGTAGTATTTCACCTTGCAGTAATACACAGAAGACATCAAGGGGGGCCAGTCTTGTGTCGCACTTCTGGCTTTTAGTACCCGGTGCACTCAGTTGAACAGTATTTGGTTGTCAGGGGCTCATCAATGATTACATTAAACAGCCAGATGAGAACATCTTAAAGACCTTGGGGGGTATTTACTAAGGTTCGAATTCAATGTCGTATTTTTTTTCGGAGCAAATCGACGCAATTTTTTTTTTAATCATGCTTTCGAAGTTGTTTATTCACAAAGCCTCGAATTCTGTGTGCGGTTTGAAATTGAAGTCGATTTGCTCCGAATAATGTGTTCGATTTTTTGTGGAAATCCCGTCGATTTTTGAATGTGTACACACGATTTCATGTTTTTGCCTGTCGATTTCTTAATGACGTCCCTATATTCGAATAAAAATCNCTGTTAATGAATAATGAATTCGCAAAGCAGCCAATAGAAATCACGCACATTCATGGGACAGCCAGTATATAAACTGTATTCAACAGGCGTTTCCCTAAGGTAGTTTATGGTGTCTGAGCACAGAGTCTTGTGTGAGTTTTTAATATTTCGCTTTACTTGTAATGTTACATCTTCACAATACTTATTTAGTAACCCCTATATATGTGTTTTATTGTTTATCTGTATTTCCCTAGTTTTAAAAAAGTTAGTTTACACACAAACATTACAAATGACATGTGCATAGTGTCACATCATTTGGAAAACATGTTAACTGTTCCAAGTATTCAGTGTTGAAATTGCACTGGTCCAGAAAAGTGCACAAGTACTAGATGGCACAGATGATACATGTAGTTCAATATGTCCATAGTGTAAAAGTATACTGTAAGTGTGAGTGGTATTACTACCTATGGGAACATTTATAACTTGTAGTAATCCTTGCAATCAGAATGTGTAGACAAATTTACATAATGCGGTATATGTTGTATGGTGAAAAGTGTGGAATGTACCCATAGCAACAAAGGTTATTTTTACTACCATTGGGGTATATTGACTAAGCAGGGATTTTGCAGGGGAATTCAAAAGTGGGGAAGTTGACCATAGCAACCAATCAGAATTGAGCTCTGAGTTTCATTTAACATACTTGAGAATGTCTGCTCGATTCTGATTGGTTGCTATGGGCAACTTCCCCACTTTTGAATTTCCCTGCAAAATCACAGCTTAATAAATATACCCCATGTATCATTTTGTTTAATGAATGGCACACTTTGCATCTGAGTGCTTCAAATGGCGTCCTTTCACACTTTACAGTCTTGCATTTCATTTGTACCTTGCGAAATGTACACCCATGTGTATTCATGACGTCAAATATTGTAAGTGTATGTTTATTAATTTGTTATTTTTGTTTGTTGTACCATCATGTCATCATGTCACATTCAGATGATGATGTGCAGGGGCAGCCGGCCAAAAACCCCAAGCGTGTGCCCGGAAAAACAGCTGGTGGCCGCAACGTTCGTTTCAGCCACGCTGAAAATGTAGCATTAGTTGAGGCCATCATTGAGCGCCATGAGGAGCTGTACGGGGCCAAATGCCTGGTGACAGAACATGCCAGGAAGAGGCTTCTGTGGGGTGAGGTGGTGGCGGCAGTCAATGCCATAGGCCCATTTAAGCGCATCTCCGAGACCTGCCACAAGCGCTTAAGAATAAGCTGACGAAGAAGAGGAACTCATTCCAGAGCCAATCATGGCGCAACTCAACCCTGTACCTCCCCGTGTACGGCATTCTGGACAGGCAACAAGCGTTGCACCCACTTCAAATGTCCTTGAGGCTGCGACCCAAACATCAGCTGCACAACCCACAAATGATGACATCTTGCCACGCATGGAGCACATACTGGAGANCATGCAGCGGGACTAACAGCACCATAATAGGCGCATTCACACACTTATGCATCATCAGTGTACGCAGTATGCAATAATTGGCAATAGAAGGTGTGCAGCTGAGGAAAACATTGCGCAGGCACTGGCTCAACTGAACCATTCTATTCAACACCTCACCAATAGTATGCACACTAGTTTAAGTGAGGTTAGGTCGGAGATCAGTCTAATGCGCAACCTTATGGTGTCACAGTTTGAGCAGACGTTTGCGTCTGCATCGTCCACCTCAGACACATCTGCTAGTACGTCTGTCACACCCAGCCAAACTCCTATCTCTATGCCCTCTCAGTCGCCTAGAGGCCCACGCCAGGGGCACAAGGGGGAAGGAGCCAAAGGAGTAAAAGCCTTTTTGACAGGGCTTGTTCCTTTTGCACATTGTGTAGTTGTGTTTATGTTTATCAATATCTCTTTTGGATGCGCATGAATAATTCAGAAATGTGCTCGTTGCTAATGTGTGCAGTGTGATGTAACACTATTTTTTCTTGGTTTATTTTATATTTTTTTGTTTGAAAAAAGGTGTCTTGTTCTCAGATTGTACCATATTATGGTTTGCATTGCATAAGGCACTTATTATTCCATAAACCTTGGAACAATGTAAGCATGAGATGTTTTCATATGAAGTATACTTAAATAACATATAAAAATCAGATAGAAAGGCACACACTTACATGAAAAATGATTGAGAATGAGGTTTTGCCTTGTCTGATTCCCTGACCGACTGTGCTCCCGAGATGTTTCTGGCAAGACTTCCGCATGCTCATTGTCTGCTTCAACAATCTCCTCCCATGGCTCACTGAGAGCGAGATTGTGAAGCAGACAACAAGCCCACACAATCTGAGCCACCTTCCTATGTGAATAAAGGAGTTNACCACCAGACTTATCAAGGCACCGAAAGCGAGATTTTAACACGCCAAAGGTACGTTCTATCACACGTCTAGTGGCTATGTGTGACTCATTGTATTGGTGGTCTGCGAGAGTATTGAGATACACAATATGACCAATTTATTTACTGCAACAAATTTGCAATCATGCTATGGTTGGGTGAAAGGGCTCAAAATCGGGCCCCTTCTGAGTCGCATTGCATGACCGCCATTTTTAACTAAATCAAAGGTCGAATTCGGAAATCCCAGTTTAGTAAATATACATGTGAAGGCAGTAGATAGGAGTTTTCTGAAGATTCGATTTCATTTTCGAATGAGAAAATCGAACGTTCGATTTGGAACGAAAATTCTTAATACAACACAAATCGAGCCTTTGTAAATACGGAAAACACAAATTCGACAAGGAAATCGAATCGAACATTCCCAAATTCGACCCTTAGTAAATAACCCCCTTATGTAGGGAGGTTGACTGTTCCAGGTTGTAGACCTTCCCCCTGACCCATGGATGAGTAAATATTTTTAACTTGTCTTTTCTAAAACAAACATCCATTCAATATTTTTTATCTTTACTCATATGTTTGCATTGTTTTCCTCAATATATATGTGTGTAATTGTAGCACCAAGTTAAATGGTTAAAACTTCTGAAGTATAGGGTAATGGATTGAGGGACAATCCTGAATATTCAGGGCATAACAGGGCACTAAAAGAGATGGAGAGGATTATTTGATGAGGAGACTGTTGTTAATTTATTTGAATCCCACCACTGGTGGATACGCTACTCTCGAGCAACCCCATAAATCAAAGTCTTGACTTATGTATTTCAGTGCCCATGTGTTCCATTTACTAAGCAAAAAGAAAGTAGAAGATATAAGAAGATATAGTTTTATCCGTGTTGTTTGTCTGCCACCTTGCAGCGCTGCCAACTGCCAACTCCAACAGTGTGTATGGACACCGACAATAAAATATTAAAAATGTGTTGCAGCTGGATGCTCTCCCTGTACGCACGCAACCTGTAGTGTGATTCTTAACCCCCTGAGTTCACCCCTGAATGTCTACGTATAAAACATTTATTAAACTTAGTATGTGGTATTTATAGAGAATAGATTGCCATATTGACACCACCCTTAGAAGAGCAATATACATAGCGTGTTATCAGCACAGGAGACCGTTCTTAACCCTTAGACCTGGTATAATATGTCACTGTTGTTTGCCTTTCAGATTTTGAATATATTCCCAGTGTTTGTGCTTCTGCAAGCATATTTGCTCACATATGTCAAAAATGTAGTTGTTGTCTTTTGGATTGTCTGTGTAGAGGCCAACACATGGCAAGGCACAGCATCTGGTGTGCTAGGTCTAGTGTGCCATTTATAAGATTAGGTTGGACTATGGCCAGTGCAAAATGCTTGAATATTTTATGATGAGGCATTTCAAGTGATACTTTAGTTTTCTTCATTAATGTATCACAATATGGATGTGGATGTGTTGTCCAGTATTATAAAATAAAATATGCATAATTTTTCCTGCATAATGGCAACAATGGATAAAAAAAAAGATTTGCATAAAGATGCAATTACTTATAATGTATAAATATTGTTTTAAACATATTTTGTGTATATTTGAAACAAATAAATTCAGTAGTTTTGTCTGTTAGTAGTTTTGTAGTTATTTGTTATTCTTTATTTTTTGTTTATAATAATTTGAAATAAATAGTCAGTGATCAGTGTTATACAATATTTACCTTATGGCCAAACTGGAATCTGCAAAGACAAAAAGCTAAAATGACAAGATAAATCAAAGGTAAGAGAAATATCTCTCTTGCAGTCATAGCCAATTCAGGTTGATGGGGTGGTGATAAATTATATACTATACATTGAGATATTTAAGCACATCATGAAGATCAATAAATGGATAAAAGAATGCATGGTAATACAACCTAAGCAATTAAAATGCGGCTTTATATTACAGATCAAAGCACAAGTTACAAGATATTTTATTTCAAGGCTTTGCCTAGATTTATGAAATACAACTATAACAAGGTTATATTCATGCAGAATAAGGACATATGAATTACATTACTGTTCTTCCAGTCCTATGGGAAATACATTTTAGGACATAAAAAACTTAAACTAAATACCAAAATGACAGCAAGATATTTTTACATCCTTTCTGCTCTTCATTATTGTGTTATTTGCTCAGTTATATTTCTGATAAAATCTAATTTATTTTGTAAAACAAGATACTTGAATATAATAATAATATTTCACAAAAATTATTATAGAAATAAGAACTTTTCCAATTACTTTGCTTGCTTTTATTACCATGACAGCTACATACAAATTGTGAGTCAAGCTTGGTATTTAAAAACAAAAACATAACTTTTCTTGTATCGAACCATTTACTATGACACATGGATGTTTTTTTCTACTACGATTACTTTATAGGACTTGCTTCATATTATCTTTCTCTGTTCCCAGGAGTGTAACAAATGAACGCAACTAATAATATAAAAGGATGTATCCCTGAGTGATAACAATTCCCCAGGGCAAGGGAGGTGATTCCCCTCACACACACAATGACACACACTACGCTATGATAACGGACTCCTATTTTATAATTTCAGCAAGGTCCCAACTTAAAATTATTGTAAAATCTACCTTCCCTCAACTTCAATATCTCACATAACATCCTTTTGCAGAATCCTGGATCCGGTCGGAGTTGCCCAGGAGAAACAAATAGACAGCAGCTTGGAGGTGGGACATATGGGTGTGATTGCCGCACCCCTTTTTTGCAATCATTGGTTTACTGAGGAAGGGTGGGACTTGATGGGAGTCTCTTGGAGAGTTGGCCCAGGGCAGTGGGTAAATTGTGCTTTGTGGAGTCACTACACACTGTTGCCAGTAGGGCTGATCCGCAGCTGTGCATCTGCATAGAGAACAGCAGGGAATGCTGCCTGAGCTTTTGCTGTATGCTTGCATCTAAGAGTTGGTACAAGTTATAGGCGCAGGTAATTTTCCCATGACAAGTTAAAAAAATATTATTTATTATTATTATGTTTATTTATAAGGTGCCACAAATTTTACGCAGCACTGTACAATACAAACAATACAATACAATAGGGAGAACAATACCAAAAGAGAGGTGATAAAACAGGATAAGACGGGAGTGCTTGCAGGGTGTTTGCAGGGTGTTTGAAGGCCTAATCGGTTGAGGTTGGTCATTCCAGTAAAGGGGTCAACTCAGGAGAAATCCTGGATGCAAGGGTGAGTGGTAGTGAGGAAGTGAGATGGTTGTCGTTAGCAGAATTGAGTGGGTGGGAAGGAGTAGAGAGTAGTGGAAGAGAATATAGCTTTGTAGTTTGTGGTAGAAAGTTAGGAGAAGATGCTGAAGCTGATAGGAAGTCATTGACAAAGCTGACATAGTGGAAAGAGTATGGCTGCTGCAATGAGTAACGATTTTACAAGCATGAGGCAGATGAGTGAGAGGGAAAGGAGCATGTTGCAATAGACTAGGCAGGAAATTATAAGAGAGTGGATAAGTGTCTCTTCTTATAGAAGAGATCGTATTTGAGTGATGTTGCAGAGGTGAAAATGGAGGATTGAGTGAGGGTGTGGATATGAGGAAGAGAAGGAGAGAGGGGAGTCAAGGATGACACCAAGGCATCAGGCTTGGGTTGTGGAGTAGATGGTGGAGACATTGATGGTGATAGAGGTAGAATGGGAGCCTTGCCTGTTTTGTCCATGTTGATTTTAGGGTAAAGCTGGGACATCCGCTGGGACAGACCAAATGTTCATGAAGCCACCATGGCAGTTGCCAGGTGTGGGGGTATTGATGAAGACGAGTCCGCCATAGGAGAGTGTTGCAGGGGAGGTAGTATCAGAGGAGCTGAGCCAGGTTTCTGTGAGGAGGTTCAATGAGTTTGAATGAAATAGGTTGTGGATGGTGTGGATTTTTTTGCAGGTGGATCTGGCGGTCCATAGGGCACAGGAAATAGGGAGGAAGAAAAGAGGAGTAATATGGATATGATTGGAAGATTCAGGAAGGTAACAAGTAGACGGATGGGGCTGGGGATGAGTAGGGATATAGGGTGAGATGTGGATCTGAGGGAGGGAAGCATAGTACGGCCACCTGTGGGGTGGGAGGGGGGTTCAAGTCAGTATTATAGTGTAGCGAGGAACAGGGTATAGCTGATAGAGGTGTAGGGAAGTGTAGGAGGAAGAGCAGATTCATAGGAATAAAGAGAACAGATCTAGAAAAAAAATAGCAGTTAAGTAGTGGAGAAAGAGTTATGAAGTAAATCAGGGCTTTAGAAGAGTTGTTGCATAGAGACAAAACACAAGAGAACAATCATAGTGTGAAACACCATTGGTCGTGACCTCCTGTTTTGCCCTAGTGGCCGCTGTTGGACCTATTGCATTGTAGTACTACCTGTGACCATCAGAGGCCACTGTTTGGCACAGTGTATTCCAAGATCTCACCAGAGGGGTCTCTGTCCAGCCCCTGTGTGATAATTAGCTGTGATGGTTTGCACCAGTTTTGTGGCTATATATCCCTGCATGATCCAGCACTCATTGCTGGATCATTGATTATTTTCCAGTTTCTGTGTTGCTGCTTCAGGATTTTACTCTGTTTTTCCTGCTTAGACCCTGCCTTCCAGTTCTGTTACTCTCACTTTGTTATTGTTTCTGCCATTCTCTTGTTTTCATCTGCTTCTTGCCTGTTTGCTTTCTGCTCTTTATTATTATTACTTGTATTTCTAGTCCTAGCTTCACTGCTTCTTTTATCCTGCACCTGTTCATCGTACCCAGCTCTGTTACCTTGTCCCTGCCTTGTTTCATTGCTTCTGTATTCATTACTTCTGTTTGTATTATTTATCATTCATACTCCCGATTTGTCTATCCACAATAAATCTGCTATCTGCTATATTCTGAGTACATCAGTCTCAGGCTGTTCATAACAGTTACTGCTCCCTAGCAGAGCGGTCAGTAGAAACAGAGATCACATAGTGACAGGGAAACAAAGTAAAACACCAAGAAAATAAAAATAACAATGCAAGGCAGCAGCAGTTATAGCAGTAACAATTTTAAAGTCAAGAATGAGAAGCCACTATGTGGTTACATAGGTCTTTCCAGGGAAATGAGATACCTTGCAATGCATGGGTCCCTACCCATTGTATATTCCAGTGGGACCCCAACGCCTCTGATTTACCACCATGATCTACATGATTCCTATAGACGTTATCTCCATCAGCAGGGCAGCTTGGTTTATTGCTGTATAACCAAGCATTAACCCCTTTAAGACGCAGCCTATTTGGTCCCTAATGACCAAGCCCTATTTTCCTAATCTGACATGTGTCACTTTATGTGGTAATAACTTTTTAATGCTTTAACTTAGCCAAGTGATTCTGAGATTGTTTTTTCGTGACACATTGTGCTTTAAGTTAGTGGTAAATTTTGGTTGTTTGCTTGTAACACAGATAGTCATACCACACAAAATAGTTACTAAATAATAATTTCGATATGTCTACTTTCTGTTGCCATCATTTTTTAAACCACCTTTAACTTTTTTAGGGCAGTAGGCGGCTCATAAACTTAGTAGAAATTTTTCGCAATTTTAAGAAAATTTGAAAGTTTCAAAAATTTAGGGCCAGTTTACATTGGATTTGACTTTGAGGGGCCTGCGTGATAGACACCCCCATAAATGACCCCATTTAAAAAACTGCACCCCCTCTAAAACAGCACTCTGGAAGTTTATTAACCCTTTACGTGTCTTAACAAGAATTAAGGCAAAGTGAGGGTAAAATTTTAAAATTTCCAATTTTTTAGCTAATTTTCCATGTTATTCCATTTTATTCTGGACCGATGTTAACCAGGACAGATGTTACCCATGAAACAAAACTTAAAATGTGATCCCCTGATTCTGCAGATTTTTGAAACATCCCATATATTGTTGTAAAACGCTATTTGGGTTTACCACAGGGGTCAAAAGTGAAAGAGCGGCATTTAACTTTTTTAGCGCAGATTCAACTGGAATGGTTTTAGTGTGTCATGTTCCATTTACAGAGCCACCGGTTGTATCAATAGAGTAAAATCCTCCAACAAGTAATACAATATTATAAACTACACCCCTCAAGGAA
>JABWIB010011504.1:7855-19199 GCA_016617825.1 Platyplectrum ornatum | reverse complement strand
GCATCTGAATTCTTAGTTATACAAAATTATCTTGATCTGGCCAACAGTATTACAGGGTTTGGGAAACAAACTAGATGGCCGAGCAGAGTTTTTTGNCCTACTTACTTTTTTTCGGAATCCTAAATTCCTAGAGCCAACAATTTTGTATTGTTATTACCACAGATACCTACCCATCTCCTACAATCTCCTTACCTTATGATTGNTTACATTTCATGCTTTCCTTCACTCCATACCCATCATCTGTCAGCTGATATTTTGATGCTACAGTTAATACTTGGTCAGTTGAACCCTCAGGATTTCCTATGTGGATACATTTATATTTAGAACTATTGTGTTACTATATTATAAATTTTCCCATATGTACATTTTTAAGACTATTTTTTGTGAATATATTTATTTAGTACTCTGTTATTTTCAGGAATCAAGAAAGATCCATCAAAAACATTTGTGCCAAGAACAGTGATGATTGGAGGAAAGGTAGAGTATGCTATTAATGTTTGCAGTAGTTAATGTACATAATGCAATATCTATAGGGAAAGGTCAATTAGTTAAAGTATAGTAAACATCTCTTGGGTGTGAGAGTAATGTCTTTTCTATGACTTTGCAGGCAGCTCCTGGATATCATATGGCAAAAATGATAATCAAACTCATTACATCTGTTGGGAATATTGTAAACAATGATCCAGTAGTTGGGGACAGACTAAAGGTTATATACCTAGAGAACTACCGTGTGTCTCTGGCAGAGAAAGGTAGGTTGGATGTTTTTCATTGTGGGCACTAATGACCCCTTAAACCATATGTTCTTTTATGCATCGCCATTCATACTTGCTGCCAATGTTTTAAACCCAGGTATTTGCTCAGACCTTCTACCCCCATTCATATGTCGACTTTCCTGGGATTTTTCTGAAATTCCCAGGTCAACACTGTTCAGATTACCACCCGTGTTGATAGTAGTAGAAACTTTGATTGAAAATCACAGCAGCTGTGATTGGCTATCAATCATGATTGACATGCCTTAATCACCCTATCATCTGTTTAGTCTACTAACTGGGTTGAAAAACCTGGGTAGGGACCATTTAGCGCACAGACCTGGGATTTACCCNGGAATAACCCTGCTTTTAAAAATAACCCAGGTTCTTCAAAAGGCNCCAATCAGATNTTCATGAAATACCCAGGTNTTTGGTGGTAATCTGAACATGNTATAACAGATATCTAAAGGTTTTGCCAAGACAATTTTGNAGATCCTTAAATGGTTAAACATTTATCCATAAGGTCCATTATATTAACNTTTGCCTAGTTTTTACTTGTGGAAGTTTGTTCAGCTGCACACAGCACCGACTCCAACCTCTTCCCACCTCACAGAACTTCATTCAAGAGCCAAGCTTTATCATCCAACTCCACAGCCTGAAATCACTATAGCTTTTGAGGTTGAAAGGATAACATTTTTGCAGCCATCTATCAATGACAGTGATCTCTATGGAAAAGCCCATGGGTTCGGAAAAAGCATATGGATGTCACTATGATTTTGGCCATGAAGTGTATTTCTATCGTAACCAGCGAGTAAGCACAGTTTCTTCTTTTGTCTTGCAGTCATTCCTGCAGCGGACCTGTCTCAGCAGATCTCCACAGCAGGCACTGAGGCTTCAGGCACTGGAAACATGAAGTTCATGCTGAATGGAGCGCTTACCATTGGTACAATGGACGGGGCCAATGTGGAAATGGCAGAGGAGGCCGGCGAGGAAAACCTGTTCATTTTTGGCATGCAAGTGGAGGATGTTGAAAANCTTGACAAGAAAGGGTTTGTTCTGTATTTACTCTTGATGACCCAGCAATGTCCCTAAGTAGCCACAAAGACATTAATAAATATATAGGTAGAAGTGTGACATTGCAAATAACTAACATTGTACAGACCTTTTTATAATCGTATGACCTGTGTTCTGAACCTTCTAATATGATCTAAAGTATTGAATACGTATAGACATTGCTTTCGTGTNTTGAGAACATGCATTTTGACCATTCTATTGTATTGCCAACGTAAAGAACCCTTCTGTCTTCTTCTTTAGGTACAACGCTAGAGAATACTATGATAGGATTCCAGAACTACGGGAAGCCATTGATCAGATCAGAGACGGGCGCTTTTCTCCCAGAGAACCAGATCTGTTCAAGGATATTGTTAATATGCTGATGAACCATGACAGGTGAGGAGCACACGGCCTCCATTAACAAGACATTCTGGAATTGTTATTTATTTAACTAAAAACTGCACTATTCCAACTCTGCTGATTGATTTGTATGTTAAAATATTAGTGTCTGTATTTTAAATTGCCCAATGTCTTTTTTATTACAGGTTTAAGGTTTTTGCAGACTATGAAGACTATATTAAATGCCAACAGAAAGTGGACCAATTATATATGGTAAGAAGGGGGAATCTAGCTGAAACGGTTTTCCAGAGGTCATAATGGGCACACTCTAACATAAGTGCTGTTATCTGTTTTGCAGAACCTCAGGGAATGGACCAAGAAAGTGATCAAGAATATTGCTTGCTCTGGAAAGTTCTCCAGCGACAGGACAATTAGCGAATATGCCACTGAAATCTGGGGTGTAGAACCCTCAGCCGTGAAGATCCCTCCACCCAATATACCCAGGGAATAGGCCTGAGCCGATGCATGTGTTCACCGTCCTCCGCTAGTTTGGTTGGCTCAGGATTAGTGCTCTGTCCACCAGTTGTGATAGCTTTCCCAGCAGAGCATAGTCTTTTGTTTGGGAAAAGTCCTGAGTGTTGTTCTAAAGTAACTATCTGCAGTTTACCTCTCATTAATATGACCTAGTATTTATTCTAAACTAGAAGCAGCCACATAACTATGCCAGAGACCATTCGCCGAGCATCTGAGGTGCTATTCATTGGCTTTGCTTCCATAGTGTAGGAAATTGTAGTGGAGCAGTAGAATCCCAAGTTGTCTTTTTGTAGGTAATGCTGAAACGTCATTCTCATTTGCTGAACAAAACAACTGTAATCAACGAGATAACAATGGATACAAACAGTCGATCTACTCACGCATATTAGAATTAATGTTAATGTTTTATTTGACCTGTATGAACAAATATAGCTATAGAAATCACCGCAGGATACCTCTCCATTTAGTTATTTTACTCACAATAATACGGTTTTATTACAATAGTTATTGGAAATGTTTCATTTAGGATTCTTCATATAGGAGCACTGTGTCTCTTGACTTGTTAGAAGTGGTAGGGTTTAGAATAATAAAGTTTCACCATAAAGGGCGTATACCCTTACATAGGATAAAACAACACTACCCAAAAGCACAGAGGATATTTAGCCTTGCAAGTTGCAAGTTAAAACACCCACAACGGGGATAGGTGAATCAAGTATCTGCCGGTATATATATAAGCCATTGGGAAAAGCTCTGTGTTGAGTAAGAGCGGTAGCCGTTTCGGAAGGACTTACTCATATTGCAGCTTGGTTTTAGGTGTCCCGACACCGAATAAGCAGTTTCCAGCGCTGCAGCGATCCATGTGTAAGAATGTCTCACTCTTATCTGGGCTCCCCATACAACCTCAGAGGACGAGCAAGCTTCATGTGGAACATTGTAATTCATGTGTTGTCTTTGTAAAGACGCTGTTGTTTTAGCATTTGTGTGTGTGTGTTTCCAAAAGTACTGTATTTCTAACTAAAGATTTGCACGTTAACTCCACCATCATGCCTGTGAGACCTATCCTTTAATAAAATTAGTACCTAATTTCAGTTTACCCATTGTGGTTCTGTGTAATAAAACGAGTATGACACAATGTATAGTTACCACTCCTGGGGTCACTTATGAACAATGGTTGTTTTCTGTCTGTGTTGCACATGATAAAATCACAGTTAACTCACAGATTGATTGTGTTCATTAATAACCCCCTGCACCTCATGAAATATACAAATGTATCACATGTGGTGAACAGTTTATCATTCACAGTATAATCAGGTCTAAATACTATTATGTAGCCCAACACATCTAATTGTAGACAAATAACCTGTAGATTACAGACCATGGATTTTGTTCTTAAACAAACCCAACACTAAACGTCTGCAAATAACTGCCTGAAAACCAGCGCATCCAGGTGGATCGTAGATTTTGTTGCTTAATCAGAATTCATCTGCATTTGGCCAGAATCCAGACATAGGAGCAAGTGTCAACTCTCTTACTATATACTAATTCAGACTTATATATGTCCAAACATTTCTGTGTGCATCAGTCAGAAATCTAAGCAGGACCTTACCGTCAATGGTTACAGAAGGTGATGAATAGGAGATGGACATCTGTTAAATAAGGTCTCCAGAGCCAAAATGTTATTTTATCTTGTACAGAATCATTGCAAGTCCATATAGCCAAATCCCAACCATATTGATCAGTCGGCTCTATGTAACTTCATTCCCTCCAATGCTGTCACTTTAAAGCCAGATCAGTCACTCGGAGTACAGCTGGTATGGTCTGGATTGCACAATTCTTAGGTCTCCTGGTGTGTGGCACCATTTTCCTGCTTAAGATGGAGCTAAGGTAAAGGAGGGGGAGAGTGTGACACTGGCAGGCAGCATGCCACACACCCACCACACTGAGTCCATAGAGATGACACAGGCATGATAGTGTGCTATATGGAATACAGCATGGCACAGGAGCTTTACATTGCCTTATATTAACCCTGCACATGCAGGAAACAGGGACAATAGAAATATATAGGGGAAGATCTATAGGAGCTGGGGCGTAGACATGAGAGACATGAGCCTTTCACAGGGGTGACAGAGATATACTGGGGAGAGGCTTATACTAGAGTCAATAAGTTATCCCATTTTTTGAAGTGGAATTAGATGCCTCGGCTTATATTCGAGTCGACTTGTACTAGAGTCTATACGGTAATTCAAATTTACCTCCCATGCACTTTTTGACCCATGAGTGCCTAAAGATCTGAATCTGGCCCAATGGATCCTGAGCCCCACTAGCCTTTTGTTCGATATAAACAAATGCAGGACTTGTGGCTCTAATGCATAAGCACACATTATGCAGAGATGTACACCCATACAAAGTATGTACAAGCATTAGACTAAGTCTGTCAGTCTGCCTAGAATTGTACAACTGTGTTGTATGATGACATTTCTATCAGTAGATGAAGAATGTAGGGCACAGAAATATCGAATATGTGTACAAGCATAAGTCAGGTTCAAGGATTGTATAAACACGACATGGACTGGTTGGTAGTTGGCTTCTAATTCGCCGATCCTGACATTATAGTAAATATAACCCTTGGTCATATAATTCTGACGTTGCTCTGCATAAAGTGCATTATCTCACACTAAAAGAACTATGTATTCTTAATCACCAATGGAAGCTTTTGTATAATATAAAGCAGATTGCGGATGGTTTGGATGTGGATGTGGTCTGCAATGCTGGCAGTAAAATCATGGGGCCAGCCCAGGACGAGGGAACAGTAGAAGCCAATAATAAAAACTCTGAACCAGTATATTCCAATGACATTTTATTAGTAAAACTCCAGTGCAATATAAAGAAATGTATCCATATAATATCTATTTGCATGGCAAAAGACTGAAAGCAGGTATTCACCCATCGTATCGGTTTCTCTCCTGGGTAGACTGAGGATTTGCTTTGTGATTAAGTTATGGGTCAGTGAATGGAGAAAGCTATGCACTTTTGGATGGGATTAAACAGCGCATTCATAGATGTTACAGAGCTAATCCTTTCAACTACAAAGCCCCACTAGCAGCTTCACATACCTACTGAACAGACAGAACATCAGCAGCTCATGTATTTCTTCCTATCAACATAAAACATAGCAGCCATAATTCTATGGTGTTTAACGTCTGCTTATGCTCTTCACAGAGAGATATGTACATTATACATTACGTTGTGCTTTCCCCATCAGTTTGTGTAAAAGAAACGGTTCATAACTTAGAGCATCGTCTGTGCTGTCCCACAATGCAATGCACAAAAAACATTAATATATGTCAGGCAAGCCATGCACCAGTCATCCTCCAGCATCCACAGCATAGCAATGTAAAGTGCATAATAGCCTGATTTATTGAGAACATTCATTGCCATGTTGTTCAGTGAAAGTTACCATATATTGGTGAATGTCTGACCCCAACAAACACCTATTTTACAGTCTGCCCAACAGTGTGGTCACCTGAACATAACGGTTTCCGACACACAACGCCCAAAATATTTTAAAATAGTAAGATTCAGTTGTATACATCACCTAGCTGTAAGTATAATTATTATTATATCAATTAAAAACCACCATATAATTTGGATGTACACATTTCAGACCTGATCCATCATCAATGCGGCCGTGCAGGAGAGGTAAAGCAGATATTACACTGCCCATGCACCCACTGACTTCATGAATCAGGTCAAACCCAGCTCATGTTAAAACCTCCTTAATGTCGGTGGGCGCGGGGGAAGGACCGACACAACGGCAAAGTTTCTAGCACTCGCAAACATCTGGAGCGGGCTTACGCACTTCCAGGACTTTTGGCAGTCCTCCAGACTATGAGTGCCATTGGACGGGATTTAGAATTTGGTCCGTCTTTAGAAATTAAAAAGCATAAGTTATTGATTAGGAGCAACATGACCAAAGAAATCATTGGTGTCAATAAGTCTGATAAGAGGGTCTAGATTGGTTACATGAGCAGAGTGATGAGTAGAGCAGAATACATGATCTTAGGTGAATGTACTGATGCTCTGGGAAGTGACAACATGACTATTTGTATATGGCCATTTTATGTCCAGTTATGGTAAACGCCTACAACCAATTGTTAACTAGCCCTTCAAAGCTGTGTTTTGTATACACCACCTCAACCCTCCCATAAGTGTAAATGAGGATTGGTCAGTATATTAAGCAATGCTAAATGTAAGTGGGTAGAAACTTTCCTGAGACAGATGCTGGTGCAGGCAGGGATAACCTCATGGAGTGTAGCATATACTGACCTCTTAGTCCATACTTCTACATTGAGAGAGAATGATTGAGCGTCACACAAATCATGTAAATGCGGAGACTCCATACTGAGCAGGATCAGACCTGTCTCTCATACAGTGAATGCCAGCAGGGAGTGTTACCTGGGCTGCAGGTTGTCCTCTAGCAGAACATGTCCAACAACCTGCTCCACCTGTGTTCAATCTCTTATGCTGTAAACATGCTCTCACATGATCTCTGGTGCAGTAGGTCATTTACGGTACATACTCTTTCAGTATTATTACCAGCCCACCCACTATGCAATGTTAGCCAAAGTCAATAACATCTAAGAGAATGCTAGAAGGAGATTGCAGGTCTATTTTTCACCATTAGAAGCTTCTTTACCTCACGTCATTGAAGCAGCAGTTGTTTCCTATACAGTAAAATACAGTAAGTTATATTTTCATTTATTGTCCTAACTACAGTATATGCAGCTGCTACAGGGCTTGGAAGGAGAGGGGATGAGGGCTCTAAAGCAGTGACTAGAACAATCTCAGCACGAGCCATACTACACTGCACATAAAACACCAATCACTTCTTATTCCAGAGCAGAGAAAGGGGGGCATAGGAGAGCAGAGCTGACCCCCTCAGGGACTAATTCCGTCTAGATTCTCCCATTTCTTATTTTTATGACTAGAATTTGGAAACCATTTCTGCTACCTATATTTCATTAGTAATCTGTTAGTGTACATATTATATTTGAAAAGTTAATTTATTTAAATTATATTATTTGTTATGAACCCATTAAATAATAAGTAATATAATGCAAGGTACACCTCAGAGGGTGGTCTCATGGTTTTATATTGTCTACAAAGAATGTATAGGACGCCCAACACAACCAATCAGATTCTGAATCTGATTGGTTGCCATGTGACACACGTCCTCCCCANTATCTATCATTCATCTGAAAATATGACAACAGTCACAGGACACGCCTGGCAATTGCTGCAATTTACAAATAGAATGAACCAAAACTAAAAGACATCAGATCATTTCATAGATGACGCAAATCAATATCCATACCCGTCATCCATCAATAACATACCCTCCACTGAGAGGGTACCCACTCTGTGTAAAGGTTTGATTATAGATTCCTAATCTTTGTGCCCCAGGGTTTACCTTAACAAAGTAGTAAATAATGAAACTATTTAATCGCTTTCTTGTGGTCTTCAATTTTGAGATGAATTTTAAAGATTACAAAGTAACAAATGGTAAGAAGTAAACAATAAGTTAAGACGCACTGTTATAGTATATTACCCACAACTATAGATCTAGAACTTTAAGATGCTAATCTCAGAAATTGTACATTTCAACAGATTAAAAACATAACATTAAAATGAACTTTTATCTTTAAATGCAAAATAATAAAAATCCACCATAAACACTAAAGACAAATATATAACTGTGAAAAGAGAATATTTGACACTGTAATGTCCCATATCCGCTCATATTGGCTGTCCAACGTAATATACCAGCAGTTTAATGCAATATGGAAAAGAACATCTAATGCAGTGGCTGCTACACTCTTATTGTAGAATCTATTCTGTATATAATGAGCAGCATAGGGCACTCATTACCATTGGAGTGCCAGTAAAAAAAAAAAACACACAAACAAATCATTAAGAATAATGATAACATTAATAAGTAGATGTGCAATTAGTCTGTCTATTAAAACGACTGAACTGTGGTCTGGATCCTATAGAACGAGGCACAATCATACAGAGGAAGGTATACGAGGGGAGTCTTTTATATGTCAATCCTTCTTAAGACTGTTTATGAATCTGTAATTGCTGCTATTTTTCCATAGATAGTGGATAGATTTTATTAAACCATATAATGATCACATGACTAATGTGTCATTTTAGGCCTCATACAATGAAGTAAAAAATCAGTCTGCATTGCAGTAGAGCATTTAGAGCCAGCTCATAATGCCTCCCCGCAGCAGAAAGAAACATTTACTGAGCACTGCTGCTTTCCAGACCAAAAGATCCCAGCTTTGAATTATCCCTGTGTACGGGTCAATTTCAGGGGTATTTAATAGACATGGGAATCAAAGCTAAGCACTCCGATTCCTGCCCATCACAGCAGCAGCATACTGCACACCTATGCAGCCTTTCGTAGTACATATTATGTGAATGGAGTGTTTTGGAATGCATTTTACCATTAAATGGATAAACCCATGTGTGACCTAAGTGTAACAAGTACCAGACTTTAAACACATCTGCTGGATGCATGATGACAACACTTATGTATACATGAGCTTATTAGAGGAAAGTTGAATAATATGTTACACACTGCACCCTGTACAAGTGGTTCATGGGTAGCCTTACTCGCTACACAACTCCTATTTGTTAGCTGTCCAGAAGAAGGATTTAATAAAGGAACACAGGCCGAGCATTATGAATCACAGGAACATGCAAAACCTCTAAACTTGCATTGATCGTGACTGCTGGACCCAACACTGTCCCTCATGAACATGGACGTCAGTATCAGAGTCTCTAAGGAGGCCGTGACCCTGAGTACTAAGGTAACAGACAACCCAATCTATAGCAATGTTCTGTTTTGCAGAGTTTGATGCAGGATTTTCTGGATCAGATGCTTGTAACATACATGAAGGTCCCATCACAGTCTGACAATTGCAGGCAAAACTTACAGATAAATTAAAAAGAAAGTCAAGCTTGTCTTATTTCCCCAGTGTAACTGGAATGGATTATAGCCCCTGTCAATGTGCAACACAATCTTTCAAATTCCTGCCATGTTTCAGGGATATGTAAGGGTCATATTGCTGGTCCCCAAATCAAGCAGGATTCTACTGTTGTTCTGTACTGCCAAAGAAGTCTCTACAAGAGGAAAGAGGGAAGAGAGGTGAGGACATTGGCTGTAATACAACACAAACACAGTACATTTTATTTCCTGTCCAGAAGAAAAAAAACAAAAAACCTTACTTTCTATACCCTCAGCTTAGTACATACGTTAGTAAATGGCCTTAGACCTTAGTCCATCCATGGAATTTGACACATTTGTGCAGCAGCTAAACAATATATGAGCAGCTTTAATGAAATAATGTGTTTTTGGCATTTGGACTATTTCCAGTCATCTTCACACATTATTGTGACACACAGAGATCAATTGCCCTCTGAATACATAATGTGAACCTTATAAGATGAGGGCCTGGCCTAGACAAGGACCAATAATGTCCTCACAGGAATAAGGCAGGGCTGGAAGTACCATCACTTCTCCATCTCAATTGAAAAACTATTATTCTCCATTTCTCCACTGATGCCTTTCTATGATTTCATATGTGCACTTCTAAATGTTCACTTCGACCACTGGAATATAAAAATAACGGATACAGAGGAAGCCCCACGTTTTGTATTACACATATAGGCAGCAGTGTCTTGATTAGAAAAAATTAGAAAACTGTTTCTCAAGTTCACTATTAATGCAGCATAATCACAGCCCAATACAAAGACCACAGTGTGTGAATACTTATATACTGCACTGAAAGTCCCGATATGCTATACAGGTATTACTTATAGTCTGTACCTCAGGATCTGTCGCAGTTCTGGGCTCTTATATATGTATTTGTGCCGATAGCCAAGGTCTTTGTGAAAAGGAACAAACTGAACTTTGAAGTCACGGAAACTTCGTGCAGGGGCAGCAATGTTGTAAAGCTGTTACAATAATAGGGAGAACAACTTTCATTTATTAGACATTAAACAAACAAATAAAAAGAAGAGTGTAGCTAAGAGCAGAAGACCATGCAGACCTACATACATAACTAGATATATAATATCCAAATAACCAAACAAAAAATGGGATTTATGACTCACCGTTAAATCCGTTTCTTTGAAGGTCATCTGGGGGACACTGCAGCTTGGGTTGGTGCCTGTGTTCTTGGAGCCGGGCACTAGAGNGTTAAACTAAAAATCCTCACAGAGTAGCCCCTCCTCCCACCAACCACCCATCCACCCCAGTTCTCATACCAAAGACCGGGGAGTAGTCAGAGGAGAAGACAAAAAGTATAAAAAGAAAAAAACATTCCCCGATACCCCGCTGAGTTAAGGGTGGGCGTGCAGTGTCCCCCAGATGACCNTCAAAGAAACGGATTTAACGGTGAGTCATAAATCCCATTTTCTTTATCAGGCATCTGGGGGACACTGCAGCTTGGGTGATATACCAAAGATGGAGCTATGGGAGGGTAGGCTCAGCAGACGCCGAGGACAAAACCCTTCTTCCAAAAGAAGTGTCGTCCGAGGCGAACACATCAAACTTGTAAAATTTTGTAAAAGTATGGACGGAGGACCAAGTGGCTGCC
>JABWIB010011499.1:7602-20975 GCA_016617825.1 Platyplectrum ornatum | reverse complement strand
CCTTCCGACCCTGCGCCGTACATGTACGGCGCAGGGTCGGAAGGGGTTAATTAAAAACTGATATTCACATTAGTTTCATTCACAAGGGGATAATATGAAGGTATATCTGAGACCTTTCAATACTAATTATATTACAGGAAACTAATTAAAAAAAAATGAAAACATCTTTGGAAATATAAATTTACAACATGCAATAGAATTATTTTATGTATATAAAAGTCAATATAGACAAGGGGAAAGGCTACTATAATCTACTTCCACTATACTCTGTCCCCATTTTTTCTATATTAGCGGTGGAGACAGAGTGATGTACAAACAAGACAGTCTAAAAATTAGAGGTCTTAGGGCTCTGTTTAAGATCAAGTGTGATACCCCAGGATCACAAGGGTTAATTATACCAGTTTTATCTAGTTAAGGTGTCCCTGACTCATAGCGATATATGGTCATGTCCTGAGTTTTACATTTGATTGTTTAAGATCAGGGCTCGAAGTGGGGATTGTAAGGTGGCGCTAAGCACTACCCCTTATAAGCCCCACCCCCTTTCTGATTAGCAGGGTTTTTTTTACCTAAAGTTCTGCCACCAGTGCTGAGGAAGCAGAGCTAAAAAAAAAGGGGAATGGCTTAGTGGAGAAGTGCCAGTATGCCATACCGGCATATACCGGCCCACTTCGAGCCCTGGTTAAGATAAAAAATTAGCTGATCTTTATTAGTCTAATGATTGGTTAGTTGTTGTAATGGAAAACTGTTAACTGCCATGAAGAGTGAGAGTGACTGCGGTGGTGGAATCGTTCTCTTCGGCAGAAATAAGTGAGACTTCTTGGGCAGAGAGTGAAGACATGACAGAGTGGTAGAGATGTTCTTAGGCCCCACGGATCGAGGTTAGATCCAGAGTTGTTATTGTCACGGTCTGTCCCTATTGTCAGCTGCCTGTCTGGAATGTGTTGTCCTACATATGCTGACATTCTCCCTGGAAGCCGCTGTTCACTTCAGCTCTGGTGTTGGGTTATAGGACCTGATTCAACCTTTTTGGTGACCGCAAAAACGCAGCTCTGAATATGCCCTGCTTCCCTGCGCTATTTAAAAAACCGCAGAGGCTCCGGACGCTGTGTTATTTTTTTAAAAACTTTTTTTAACCTTAATGAGGCAGGTACGCCCCTTTTCTCATTTGCATTTGCCGGAGTCGCAGACGCACGGAGCAGGGCTTTGCGCAGATTGGCGAAACATTGCGTCTCCGCCAGCCTGGCTGGCGGAGATGCAGGGCTGAATCAGCCCCATACTTAAATCACTTCTCATGGACAGCACCTGGAACCTGCATTTATATAGCAGTTTCTTTTAATTAACAGGGCTGCTTAATCAATTGTCTTTTGTCTCTGAGCATACCTGGACAACACTTAGAAGCCCATGTTTTGGACTCCATGTGCATACTTGAACTCTGCTACCCAGTTTCTACCACTGGACACTTGTTTCTCCTCCTAGCCCCAGCATTCTCCGTATTTGTTTCTGTTGTTTGCTGTTTTCCAGGTACCCTTGTGTGTTCTGTGCTATTGCCTTTATTTGTCATTTGTTTATTATGTGGTTCTCCCTGTATTTTTGTGTCTTGGTTATCTGTGTTTCTATTGCTTCCATTTGTCTCTGCTATCTGGTCCCAGCCCGAAATCCTGTCTCTGGTATCTAGTCCTCTTGTTTATTCATTGCTGTATGTGCTTGTGTTTGTCAATAAACTTTCACTTGAATCACCGTACCTTCCAGTTTTTGAGTACCCCAGAGTGTGACAGTTATTTTAGAGTAAATCAATTGTTATCCTATGCGGGAAGGGTTTCCTTTCCTTCTCCCCTCTATTTCAGTTTAGATTAGGATAGCTGTGAATTAGCGCCGGAGACCAGAGACAGAACATTAACAACTTTAAACCAATTACCCTTCCCAGGTCACGTCCATTCATCTATTATAATAATGTGGGGGCACTAATTCCTTGACCACTCACTTGTTATACTGCCTGGGACCTGGATTCCGCCTTCTGCCTTACCTGCGATACCGCCGATCTCCTATCCGCCACACAGGGAGAGCCCCGCTCCGCAACAGGGTGAAAGGGAGAAGAAGGAGAACAGAGAGATTTAAAAGAGGACAGGAAGAAGGGGTGTCCAGGATTCGGTAGGTGCGTGACCTAGCCGTCTATCAAGGGAGTCCCGGTTGATCTGGCCTAGGACCTGGGGCTACGGAGCACAGGGTTGCTCAACCGCAAAGGTTGGGGCCCTGCCTTACTCACCGCAGTGAGGGACGCTAAGAGATGAAAAGAAGGAAGGGGAAGAGATTTATCTGAATGACTCCTCTAGAACAGTTGTAAGTGGTACACCTGTTGGTGGAATTGGTTAGGACACAGAACCCTGTACTTTCCCTATCGTACACCACAACCCTATCTAACTATAACAGTGGGAGGATACTCCCCTATCTAACTGTAACAATAACTGACTATATCAATGAGAGAGTACTCCCCTATCTACTGGAAACACACAATGCAAACTGTACTTATACTAGAACAAAATACAAACTGTACTTACTGTTGAAATATCCTTGTACACCTAGGTTATCTGTGTCCTACGTTAGCTCAATACCACTTACCACATAAAGCCATGAACATGCAGCCGAGGGTAATCTCTAGGCCCGCACAACGCTTGTGCAGCTCCCTGCTGTTATGTGTAGGTAGGACTCCTCCCCCGCCTTAGTGCCTCGTTGGTGGTGCTTGGTGAGAGCCCCTCCCTAAGTGGCCTGTTCTCCGTCCCTGTACCGTATCCCCCTCTGTCTTGGAGGCCTGCTGTGTGCCCAGGGAAAAGGTAGGCGGCACCTGTTATTTACCAAACAAGTGCCTCACCTACCCGCTCACCCTCCGTGCAGGAACTCGGTGCCACCTTCCAGGCGCTGACCAATGTCCCCGCTTCCTCTTTCTCCAGGCACCAGTCAATCCTCTTTTGCAGGTCTCTGAGTGGCTGGATGCCTGCACCATTGTCTTCTCAAGCAGTCCTTCTCCACCGCTCCTTGCTGCTCCCGCGTCAACCCCTCCCCCTGTCCGGCGTCTTCCCATCGCTCCTTGATCCCGGCGGCTTCTGGCTTTATCAAGCTGTCTTCCTCTGTATGGGGCGCGCCATCACCTTCGTGGTTTTCTCCATCCGCCTGCTCACCGCACTGAGGGCATCTGCTCCATGGCAGCTTTTATCCCCTCTGTCGGGGGGGCAGAGCCTCTGACGCAATGGGCTCTGCTTTGCCCGTTGCGCAGTTCCCATTCGGGTCCGCAATGCCGGCGTCCACCTCCTGACCTGGCACCGCAGCCTGTGATTAGCTGGCGCTCCTGAGCCGGGATGACATTGGCCCACGGCGGAATCCCCTGCTACCCACAGGGATGCTGGTACCCCTTGGCGTTCTCAACTGTGGCAGCAGGTAGGCCTGCTACAATAACATTTTTCCACAATCCATTTTCCATATTTTAACCCATTTAAAGGCACCCTACCATATCTCACACGTATGTGGGGTATCACACTAGTACGTGGAGACTGGCTTAATCACAAAACATAAAAGAGAAATTTTATAGACTTGAGCGGTTCATATAGTTTTTTCCGCGAATCATCCACATCAGCCTTCTAACTGTATAGATATTATATTTGGAAGAAGGCAGCTTTGTTGTTGTTCCACATAGTTGTAATGATGGTGATTATGACTTGTGGGTCTTATCAGCCTTTGAGTTCGGATATTGGTCTCTTCTCTGTTGTAGCAGAAAATTGCCAGCTGTAGTTGTGTCTCCAGTGGTCAGAGTATAGGGTCATATATAAAAATAGAATTTGTTAGTTACTGATTCCAGCGGTGTCCTGGGCAGGCCGTGATGCAGTGGATTGGTTGCAAGCTCAGTACCTACTCCAGGGGGCTCAAGCAGCTGCCCCCCCCTCCATAGTGCCAATCTCACTCACTCACTGATGTGAATAACTTCTGTTACTGCTCCTGTCACATCAGAGTCACAGAGAATGAAGCAAAAGCTATGGAGGAGGAACAGGGATGGGGACTTGCAGTGAGGCTCTCTCAAGCTCCCAGTACAGTGATGGAAGGAGGGAGGGGCTGTCATGCTGTCTTTCACTGTCTCATTTACAACTGGGAAGCAGGATCACACTGCTGTCTGGTCGTTCTGATTGTGTTTAATCAGGACAACCAAGTCTGTCTATTTATCTGATTTTGCCAGGCACTAGAGAATAAAAAATAGTGGAAGAAAAACTGTATGTCGGTGTGTGTATATGTAGGTACTTATATAAATATATATGAGTATATATCATACCTCCCAACCGTCCCGCTTTTAGCGGGACAGTCCCGCTTTTGCGAGACTGTCCCGCTGTCCCGCCTGCATAGGATTTTGTCCCGATAAAGGGACAAACTCCTATGCATCAGCATCGCGACGAGAAAGGGGGCGTGGCCTGGGCGGGACGGGGCATGGCCTATGTGGGACAGGCAGTTTTTGATAGGTCGGGACGGAGTTTGGGCGGGGCCGGGGGCGGAGTTTGGGCAGGTGTCAATGTGTCCCGATCTCCCCCATTTGTTGGGAGGTATGTATATATATAT
Source organism: Platyplectrum ornatum (assembly GCA_016617825.1). Taxonomy (NCBI): domain Eukaryota; kingdom Metazoa; phylum Chordata; class Amphibia; order Anura; family Limnodynastidae; genus Platyplectrum; species Platyplectrum ornatum. The sequence continues at coordinate 16,382 of JABWIB010011499.1, read as the reverse complement.
ATTAGAGATGAGCAGTTCGGATCCCCTCTAACCGACACAATCTGACATGGGGATCTTAACCCAAACCGAGACAAGATTTGGATCTGCTACCCAAATTTGGATTCCAAATAGAGGCTAAATGCCATTTTCTCGAAAATTTGGGACTTCACAGTTTTATATTATTAAGAAAAAAATTACCTGATTTCCTAAACTACTTCTGATTGGACAGTTCTCACAGTGTTTGGGGGTTTATATGGCTCTTCCTGAGTGCAGGACGTCATTTCAGTTTGGGGAGTGTATAGCAAAGATCTCTGACTGTGACTGTCACTGATCAGTCAGTGTTACTGTGCATTTACAACATAGACTGCAGAGTGAGTCTGAGCTGCATTTATATACCCCTGTGCATAAGTGGCAGACTCAGATCTCACATCATCTGTGTCACAAATCTGTGTCAGTAAGCCCTTATTAGCATACCTCCCAACATATGGGGATGTGAGATCGGGACACTTAAGCCCTGCCCCCAGACCCACTCGACTCCACCTCCAGACTGCCCAACTCCGCCCCCGGACCTGCCTAAGCAGCGTCCGCCTTGAAAGCAGCAGATTGCGGCAATAGTAAAACAAAACAATAGTACTGTTTGTCCCTTTAGCGGCACAAACTGGGAATCGGTAGGGACAGCAGGACAGTCCCCCAAAAGCGGGAGTTGGGAGGTATGTTATTAGGGATATCTGTTCTGTTCTTTTTAAAGTAATAGGTGTACTGAAAACTGTACATTATAATTCTGTATAAGCCTTATAACTAGTGTGCTACTATTAGCGCACAACTTATAGGCAGAAATTATTTAAAATATTATGTATTTCTTTTATTCTGTTTATTAGCTTTAATTCTCTATTAGGTTAATTAACTAATTCATTAATAATCTTTACTTTATCTTTGCCTAATTGTCTTAACTTTTATCATTAGCCTTACAAATGAATATCTCATACAGAAGTCCATCCCATACAGAGTATTATTATGCAACACTTTCATTGTACTGTTGATATAGCAGAATTTTTATTGCACTCCTCTGTGCATACCACACAATTGAACAAGTCCATCTCAGACTTCCGGTGGGCACATGCCTGGTGTAGACGCATTTTACCTCAGCTCTGGGACAGGCTGCTGAGAATTGAGAGTTTTATGGGGATTTCATTCCCAGTACCAATTAGGCCCTTTACACCAGCAATCTCCTTGCCTCGCTGTTGCTAGGTCATTGTTTTGGTGCCTCCGGAGCCTCTCTGCAAACATCCACCGCATTGCACACCGACAGAAGAGAGGATGGTCACACTAAATACCACCTGAGGTGGACACTTTTGGGGCCAGTTGGATTCCAACAAGCTTGGGAACGAGCGCCTGCTTTTTCACCATAGGTGGTTTTGGTGTGGAGTGCGGGCTCCCCTGCTCAGCCCCTTGGCAATGACAGCTGGTGGCCATCTTGGATACCTGACATTCCGGTATTTGGGTGGTGGGAGTGCGGGTGCTTCGGGTGTCTGGAGCAAGTGGCATCTTCGGCCCCCAGTGGTGGTGACGTTGAATAGCAGACTCCCCAAACCAGCATGCGCCTTGTGGCCATCTTTGATCCACCACAGCAAGAGGAGGCCCGGAGCTGTCTCCCCTGAAGACCATGCTCCTTGGATCAGTATGGCAGGACTTATAGGTGCTCCAAGCATTTGAAGGTCCCGGCCCACTCAGCTACTACACTCCATTTTGCCATTTAAATTAGGCCTCAGGCCTGCCACGCCGGAGGATACTGCTTGATCCCCCATGCCAGGTGGCTCACCCAATGTTGCCCTGGTTGCACCCTCACGCCTGAGAACAGTAACCCCAGTTCTTTGCAATCCCCTGGGTCCTGGTGGGGGCTAATCCCTACAGTGCTTTCCATCTGGCTGACCTGCTGAGTTTCACCCCCCCTACAGTCTCCCAGATCCCACAGCAAGCTCCAGTCCACCAAAGCCTACTGCTTCAACGGTGCTAGTTTGCTCCTTGGCGAAAAACAGCTGCTATTCAATCCTTGGATTTCGTCTTTCACCCTGGGACTTTGTATTGGTTCTACAGCCTCTGTTACCTGCACATGGGTATTTAAATTTTGCTTTCACTTTCTCATTTATAGATACCTGCTCGGGTGCTCCCTATGCCTCCCCAGTGTGATTACAGGGGTTAGCTCGGGCATACTCCCTTGCTTTAGTTTCTAATTGGAAGTGGGTGTCGTTTGTCTGTAATTTTTAGGGTGTAGTTCCCCTTATTTGTGTATATTTGGTTTTATGTCCTACTGACTGTTGCAGTGCTTATGGTGTCTCCTCCCTGGGTCTTATCAGGGTATGGACAAATTTCTTGGCAGGTCAAGACTGGGCCTGCTTTCTCAGTCAGCGCCCTATTACAGTGGAGGCTCGATGTAGCGACTCATAAGACCTTTGGTCGCTTTGCAAACTGCGGTAGATCAACATGTAACCACTACACACTCTCTCACTGAAAAACTTGATGACTTAGAAAACAGTTACCACCATAATATTGGGATCCCAGAATCAGAGCAAGGTTCTGGCCTCTCCCATTTTATCTCTGTGCTTATCCCAGTAGCCCTGGGGATGGAAACCTCCAGTGATAACATGCCTATTAAAAGAGCTCATAGATTAGGAGTGGATAAAAGGAGCCCAGAGAGAAAATCACGCCCAGTGATCTCTAAGTTGTTGGATTTTCGTGAAAAGGAGAGGTTGTTGCGCTTTGTGTTTATTGAACATCTGCGGCTTATTTCTTGTGCCTGAATAGAGATGGTGCAACTGGTATATTTGCTATACGTTGCTGATAGTTCTGCCTATTTGAAATAGTTGCAGGAAGTGTTGCCTGGCCTGCACTTTGGTTTTCTGCAGTGCTTGCATCTAGTTGTTGTGTCAACTGTGTCACAGCTACATTGGCCAATGCTGACTTTATCGACAGAAACACTGATGATTTTGTTTACAGTATTGTTTCCAGCTGCGAATTCTGTGGGACTGTATAATAATTTTCATCTTATTTTATTTGAAAAAAGGAAATGACAACAGTCCTACACATCTTCATTTTATGTTTTTATTTTATTTATGGTTGTCAGGAAGGCGGGGGAGGAAGGAGGGAAGGACGGGATGGGGCTCACCTTTCCCACTAATCCACTCTTTCTCCCNATCCACTATCCCTANGCACCTATTACACTTAACACAGGACTCCAGAGTATCCTACAATACCTGCTCCTGATTCTACACTTGTCTTAAGACTACGCCCTGCATAAGCTATATGCTAATAGGCTATCTCCTGTGCCTCTGCACACAAATCCACACCAAGAGCAAAGTTGTCACACACACAGCCCCTGCTACCTCTTACCAGAAAGCAACTACAGATCCCAGCCAGCCCTGACTAGTAATCTGTTACTCTCACCTAGGGGCCTACAGAATAATCTCCCTGAATTACTCTATCACCACCCCCACACACTATGATGCAAACCCAGCTAGGTCTACTTCTATCTACACTGCCACCACCATGTATTCTAAGGGCACATGGACCCACCCACACATATGTAATATCTGAATCTATCACCCCGTGATCTAAATCCCAAGACTATTACAATTACAATAAAATCAACACAATATCGTTAGTAGCGCTAAGCGGTAATCCACCCTCTTCAGAAACTGGAAGTCAGAGCAAATATGAAAAGGCTAAATAAACAATGGTTTATTTTACACAGAAAAATGGTACAAAGCTTATGTTACAATGATAGAAAATTAGGAAGGGGTTACAAAGAAGAGGTTATACAAGCGAATCAAAATAAAAAGGGGATAAAAACAGAATATATTCACCGTATGGAAATAGATCCTGGCCTGGGCAGGTAGAAGATGGTATAACCCAGCACGATGCTGACCCACAGGATACACCTCCCTGGCATCCATATTTAAGGATGCCCTGGTCACCTCCCCCCAGGCATTCAGTCCATGATTGGCTGAATAACTGCAGCCAGTCAACAGTGAGAATGGATGTCAGGGGGACGTCTGCTGAGAAATGATAACAGCAACATGATAATTCATATAGCTCCCCCTGAGTACATAACTCACTGTACCCAAGCCCGTATTAATATTGCTGGGATGTCTCTGATTTGACTGATATGAGACATGCCTAGATTATGTCCATGTATTGGGATGAGAGGCTTCTGGTGGGCTCCAGACTGTATCCGGCGATGTGGAGAGCTGCGATTCGCACAGATTGTTCATTATGGGATGTTCTATAAATTATAAAAATTATGAAGTTATATCACAATGAGAACAGCTGATAAATGAACTAATTTTCCCTTTGATCCACAAGTGATATGATCCAGGTCTCCAGATCGCCAAATGTCTTTTCCCTGTAAATCTAGGCCACCTACTGTGCAGGAGTCAGAGTGTCCCTTGAAGCTGGGCTAAGGTGTGAAATGACAGGACACTGCTAAATCAGAGCTTCCCTCAATAAATAACTGTAGCCCTTCTGTGACCAAATGTGGTACGCAGGCTTAACCCTGTCAGTTCATGTAGAAATTGAATGAAAATGTCTGATATATTGCAGAATCCATATCGGCCTTTGGCCCAATCCTGACAATGTTAATGAAAAAAACATGAAGAATAAAAGCTATAAATGTAGGTTTCCAGATCCGTATTCTTGCCGTGGTTTCCAGATCCATATTCTTGCTGTGGTTTCCAGATCCGTATTCCTGCCGTGGTTTCCAGATCCGTATTCCTTCCGTGGTTTCCAGCTCTGGAACAATTGAGATGGCCGCCCTAGCCTCTGTTTCTGATCTGTCGACCACACATAGTTCAGGGATTCAGGCATAGTGTAATGGAACATTGGTGGCCAGAACACCCTGGTGAATTGCAAGCATATAATTACTCACTTGAAAACCTAGTCTTCCAAGAGGCTCATTTTAAAACTGGTAGTGAGGGAGGATTTGGTCCTGGATTTGGGAAAATGTGATTTATGTAATTCGTCAGTTAGTGAATTCCCCCCTTGCTGTTTTCAGTTTGTGTGTTGTTTTACTGTTTGGGTGTTCCTATCAGCCATGATAAGACTGAGGACCCCTCCACCTACCTTTCGTACCAATGGACAAAGAGAAGCAGCTGTGGGTGGCATTGGACAAAGCGAAGTAGCTGCGAGTCTCTTGCTTTTGCTTCCTTTTTTGTCTCTCTTTGTCAACTGCAGTCCCTGCTGGGTCTCTCTATTTTGCCTACAGAGTCATTACCGTGCCACAGGCTGGAGAGGGCTACTGCGGGTGTGGTTCATCCCCGCTCCCTTGTCCCTGAAGGTCAACATGTACATTTGGATGGAGATTTTTGGCAGTTTCAACCGGCTCCTGCCATGTCCAGTGCGGAGTTACAGCTACACAATGACGACGCAGGGTCCAGTGGTTTTGGAGTTTACCTGGATGGTGAATGGTGTGCAGCCCCTTGGCCAGTGCACTTGGCTGTGGCCGGTCTGACCCACAACCTGGTGACTTGCCGATAGGGAGGTGGTGTTTCTGTGTGACAATCTTGATGTGGTTCAAGTGGTGAATCGCCAAACCGCCTGCCTCCTCCCTTCCTTGCTCTTGTCTGGTGCCTGGAGTTTAATGTGAACTTGCGGACGCTGGGGGTAGATAATGGCCTGGCTGACGTTTTATTCTGATTTGAATGGCCCCACTTCCAATCTCTTGCCCCGATTGCAGCTCTGCATGCTGTTTTTTATCTGTGTGGCAGATAGTCAAGCAGCATTAAATAATTTAAATTAACTAAGTTAAACAATTGAAAAAACACCCTTTATTTGCGCTAATTTAGAAACTGGTTATATTCAAGCCAGATATAGATCTTATAAAAATGATTTATTTATTTACAAGATCCCCTAGTGATTTACAAGAATCCCCTAGTAACCTTAATCCGCCTATAACTATATATATATATATATATATATATATATATATATAGTATTGGAACAGCAGTTCAACAAAAGATGAAATATACTTGATTTTTGTATATAGATGGGCACGCGTCCGTGCCGTATTTGCTTACACTCATCTGTGTCAGCAATATATAATTAGTCTAGCTCTACAGAATATGAGGTTATAAGGAGCTTGCTCCTATTGAGCTCCTCCACTCACCACCTTCAGTTAATGTGGAGACCGTCAGGGACACTTCCTCCCACTCGAGGTCATAAAGTCCCAGTTATGATATACATCGCCTCCGGATGGAATTAGAGGTGGTGGGGTCTTTCTCCAGCTGCCTCTGGTTTACTGCCAAGTTCAAGGAAAACACTAGGACCCACCTTGGGTCACAAGGTCTCAGTCCCGTAACAATATTCCTTCAGATCGATTGTGTCACACAGATGATTTGTACACAGCGTAACGGACTGTGAGTGGTACTTCTATCTCAGGAACAGTCTTAATGTTGAACTGCGATCCAGATCTTTATTAAAAAAAAGGTTAATCGGTTTCTTGGGGGAGGGAAATTCCTGACACGCTTCGTGGCGTCTATCAGCCACTTTCTCAAAGGCAATGATGTAGACATGGGCAGGAGCCCTACTTTATGTGTGTTGAGTGAATTAATCAATCCTTTGCTGTGTTGCTTTTCGGTTCTCATACACAACGTTCGGTCTGGCTCAAATTCACTTTTAACTAATAAAATATCTCCTAATTACACCGACACTACACAAATATCTATTGGTCAAAACAGTGGTCGAAGTGGAAATTTAGAAGTGGGGGTATGGACATTCAGAAGTGGGGGTATGGAAACACTGAATATAATAGAAGTCAATGGAGATGTTACATTTTTCCATTACATCAGTGGGAGAAGTGCCGGTATGTCATACCCCCGTATACCCCCCCACTTCGNGCCCTGGGTCAAAACATATAAACAATACTTAATGTCCAACTCCTTTGGCTTTACGAAGCTCTTATCAGTCTGCGGATTCTATAGAATCAGCAAATACATTGTATTTTGGAAATAGTTGGAAGTAGTAAACCATAGTATACCGCGGTATAGAAAAGAATAGATATAGAATAATATAAAAAATATATAAAAACTTTATAATAAATACATATGAAGCAACATGTATAGAAGAGAAAAATAATAATAATAAAATGATAATAATAAAGGAATTATATATATATATATATATGGGAAAAATTGCACTAGTAGGTCAGGTTGTTGTGCACGCACCAGTGCATAATTGCACAACTTGTGGGCAAATTTGGAGCGACAAATCAATGCAGTGGGAAAAATCATTTGGGAAAAGGGTTATTGTACTACACTTACAATGTGGTTGTTCAATAATGTTAATGTGTAAAATTGAATGTGTAAAGCTGTTTGTTCGCCTACAACACACTCCACAGGCTCTCCTAAACCACCACAGCAGTCATGATGTTTGAAGTCATGATGCTAAACATAGAAACATTATTAAACATTGCAACATATCCATAGCCTGGATGGCAATTTTGCCATTATATACTGCAAAATAACACGAGTGCCTTGCACCTGCTGCACCAGTGGCGGTTCTGCCTCTGCTCCTCATGCAAAACCACACAATGATGGATGGCAATATTGTGGATGATGACACTGAACACTCAAGATGACAAACAACTTACACAACACTTCCGGCGCATACATGAGCGCTCCTCCAGATCGAACAAGGTAGAGAAACCTCTCCTTCAGCATTCCAATACATCTTTCAACAACCGACCTGGTAGAGCTATGTGCAGCATGCAAGTTGTGCCTCTGTTTCTGGTTGGGAAATGGGTGTGAGAAGGAACTTCTGAAGAGGGTATGCACTGTCTCCTGTTACAAAAAAGAGGAAAACAAACACTAAACACAATTTAACATACAAACTAATGAATAAGACATTTACAGGCCAAACACACAATAATAGTGTAACTGACAGAAGACGATCACTTGTATTAACAAAGGACCTGCAATTATTCCCAACTCACCAATAAGCTAGGGATCCGTGCAAACACTTCCCTTCTTTGTAATATATCCTTATTTTAGTGGCACCAAAAAAACGCATCATGGCTACACCCAGGATATTTGACCACAACATTTGGATAGTGGCATCACATACTACCATGGCACTGCAAGTGAACCACTTGCGATTTACATATGTTTGCCTGTTGCTGCTCCTGCGAACAACAATCAAAATATGGGTGCCATCCACGACCCCTACAAGCTGCAGAAAGTTTGCTATTTAATAAAAAAGTTTGATTTTGTTGCATAAGGGCTTCCTTGCCAGCACAGATGTGTGTCTGGAAGGTACCAGACACGCAGGACTGTAATACCACCAACAGTAAATGGTGGAATTGATGTGCAGATGTTTATTTGTGATTCCAGGTCACTCAAAGTGCCCTCTGCTTATACTGGGTTTGTCCACATAGCTGAATACAGATAACATTGATCAGCCACAGCTCTATGTAACTTCATTGCCTCCACTGCTGTCCCCTTAAGCCAGATCAGTCACTCGGATTGCAAGCAAGGTCTGGCTTGCAGTCTTTTGTGTGGCAGCATTTTCTTTTCTGTCCCCAGATACCAGAGCTGAATACATTGCTCAGAGCTAAGATGGAGCCAAGCTGTGATTTTTACACTTTTACACTTCCATTTACATAAATGTCTTAAATCTTCTAAGGTTATTTTGTTCTAAGGTGTTTTCTTGTATTGTAACAGGTAGAAATTGGACTTGGGGGTATATTTACTAAGCAGGGAATTTGCTGGGGAATTGAAAAGTGGGGAAGTTGCCCATAGCAACCAATCAGATTC
>JABWIB010011492.1:9054-19287 GCA_016617825.1 Platyplectrum ornatum | reverse complement strand
GGAGAGAGGAGGAGGCGAATGTAGCAGAGAGGAGGAGGGGAACGTTGGAGAGAGGAGGAGGTGAACGTAGCAGAGAGGAGGAGGCGAGCGTAGCAGAGAGGAGGAGGAGCCGAATGTAGGAGAGAGAGGAGGAGTCGGGCGCAGGAGATTGGAGGAGGCGAGCGTAGCAGAGAGGAGGAGGCGAGCGTAGCAGAGAGGAGAAGGCGAACATAGGAGAGAGGAGGCGGCAAACGTAGCAGCGATGAGGAGGCGGCAAAATTAGCAGAGAGGAGGAGGAGGCGAGCGTAGCAGAGAGGAGGTGAATGTAGCAGAGAGAGGAGGTGAACTTAGCAGAGAGAGGAGGCGAACGTAGCAGAGAGAGGAGGCGAACGTAGCAGAGAGGAGGTGGTGAATGTAGCAGAGAGAGGAGGCAAACATTGGAGTAAGGAGGAGGTGAACATAGGAGAGAGGAGGAGGAGGCGAGCATAGCAAAGAGGGGTAGAGGAAGAGAGGAGGAGGCGAATGTAGCAGACAGGAGGAGGCGAGCGTAGCAAAGAGGGGGAGGAGGCGAACGTTGGAGAGAGGAGGAGGTGAATGTTGGAGAGAGGAGGAGGTGAACGTTGGAGAAAGGAGGAGGTGAATGTTGGAGAGAGGAGGCGAGCGTAGCAGAGAAAGGAGGAGGAGGGAGCATAGGAGAGAGGAGGAGGAGAAGAACGTAGCAGAGAGGACAAGGCGGCATAACAGAGAGGAAGTGGTGAATGTGGCAGAGAGGAGGAGACGAACGTAGGAGAGAGGAGGCGGCAAAAGTATCAGAGAGGAGGAGGTGATCGCAGGAGAGAGGAGGAGGCGAGCGTAGCAGAGAGGAGGAGGCGAGCGTAGCAGAGAGGAGGAGGCGAATGCAGGAGAGAGGAGGAGGCGAGCGTAGCAGAGAGGAGGAGGCGAATGCAGGAGAGAGGAGGAAACAGGAACAGCAGATAGGAGGAGGTGAGCGTAGGAGAGAGGAGAAATTACAGTTCAGAACTCGCCTTCTGATGTCTTCAGGGACCCCTGTGGAGAGTGGTGTTACTTGGGGGGGGGGTATAATATGGGGTATAATAGTGTGGGTGGGGGGTATAGCATATCCTGGCTCTGACCTTTCACACTGCGGGCGACCAGGGTTNTACTCGGGATAACGCTGCTGTAATCCTGGGTCCAAATCATACGAGAATTTTCAGACAGATGGAGCCTTGACCTCTGGAAACCCCTGGAAATGTGAGCGTGGTGTCAGTGAATGTATCGGGCAGAAAGAGCAGGACGTGGACCTCAGAGCAGGACGTGGACCCCAGAGCAGGAGGTGGAACTCAGCAGGACGTGGACCTCAAAGCAGGACGTGGACTCCAGTGCAGGACGTGGACCTCATGTGTTGTGTGTAAGATGACTCTGCTTGTCATGGCGCAGTGATATCATGGTCCCCATCATGTTTGTCTGTGTTTTGTTATTCTTGTAGGTGTGTATAGAAGGACACAGTGTCAGGTTGAGGACGATGAAGAGTCGCTGTAAATCTACATCACTGGGTATGTGAACACGTTGATTTCAGTGGCGAGCGCTGTAGTTATACACATCAGATTACTTGCAGTAACCCAGCGTCTCTCCTCTAGATGGATCTAGAAACAGAAACACCGCAGACACCTATTGTGACGAGGAGGGGGACACACCACAGGAGTATGAGGTACATGGAAATTCCGCTTCACTATATGTCTATAGATATGTGACACGGGCTCATCATGAATTGATTTGCCATTGTTTAGGTCGCGGATATGAATATTATTAAGGTAGAAGTTCTGGAGGACGATGAGGAGATGTATGATAATGTGAAGATTAAGGAGGAGGAAATACCTATAGATCTAAGCACAAGTGAGTAACAGTTTATATAGGTGATATCTATGGGGTCAATACAAACTACTGAGAGAGAGTTCGGCCAGTGGGCGAGACCGCAGCCATATTCCTGTAATACCTGAGACCTGTGTCATCACCTCTCGGGCATCAGTCTCATCGGACCTTATAGTGACTTCTGCATCTGGTTGTTGTATCTTACCTCTATGTTCAGATGTGATTACATTGTAATGAGGTGTGCCTTATGTCTTCTGTGTAGATGTGCGAGACAGCAGCGACGCCTCCGGAGAATATCTGATTTTATCATCGGGTATTAAAATCGAAGAAAACTTAGAAGACTCCTCAGAAGAAAACTCAGTGACTGTTAATATACATCCAGGACTTCACAATGCAGATATATATTCTCATCCCTCTCATGATGTGTCAGACGTGACCGTTTCCAAAGGTGACAAAGTCTTTTCCTGCACAGAATGCGGGAAGAGCTTTATCCACCAATCCATGTTAATCAGACATCAGAAAACACACACAGATAAGAAACCATTTCATTGCTCAGAGTGCGGCAAACGCTTTAAACATAAATCCCATCTGGATAAACATCAGATCATTCACACGGGGGAGAGACCCTTCCAATGTCCTGAGTGCGGGAAATGTTTCACATATAAAACTCATCTGGTCGTCCATCAGAGAACTCACACAGATGAGAAACCGTTCCCCTGTCCTGAGTGTGAGAAATGCTTTACACAGAAGTCGGGTCTCGTTGAACATCAGAAAACTCACACAGGGGAGAAGTCCTATCCGTGTTCTGAGTGCGGCCAGTGCTTCACATATAAATTACGTCTTATCAAACACCAGAGAACTCACACAGGCGAGAAAACCTTCTTATGCTCGGAGTGCGGCAAAGATTTTATACATAAATCTGCTCTGGTCGTGCACCAGAGGACTCACACGGGGGAGAAGCCATACCCATGCTCTGAGTGCGGCAAATCGTTTACTCAGAAATCCGGTCTTGTGAAACATCAGATAAGTCACACAGGGGAGAAACCATTCCCGTGTCCCGAGTGTGGGAAATGCTTCACACAGAAATCACATCTAGTTAAACATCAAAAACTTCACACGGGGGAGAAGTAATGTGTGTTAGAAGGTGAATATAACATGCAGAGATACTATAAACCCTGTGAAATCAGCCAGACAAATATGTAGAGTATGCACAAGGGTCTATAGGTATGGTTATGGAAGATCCCGTTGTGTGATAGGAAGGTGTGTGTTTTCATACAATGCACCACGGCACAAAATCACAATCCTTGTCCTGATGTATGATGAGCAGATGTGAGCACAGCAGAATAAAATGTCATTTGCGATATGCCTGTCTGAGGTGGGTCTGTAGCCTGTGGCCTCCTGTCATGCTTCTATCCAGATGCCAGGGCTGGTCTCTCGGGTGCACCCCTGCTAGGTACAACCAACCCAAGGTTGCAAAAACGGGTCCAATGTTTCCTTGGCTTGCTGACAGCTGTAGCTCTAGGGGAAATGTATAATATAAGGAAATGAAAAACCAAAAAAGGTCAATTTCTCCACCAAATATCTCTGACAAGACTGATAGTTCACATTCTGTCCAGCCTAATAAACTGTATCCATGAAGTGAAGGCCTCCCCTTATTCTCCCTCTACATTCCATCCTACTGAAATGTCCCATATATTTGTACATATTATCATTCTCTTTATAATTTACGAGACTCTTCCCCCATCCCCAGTGGACGTAACCTCCTACCTTCAATCGTCCTCCTTACCTATCATCTCATACCCAGCATGACTCTCTCATCCTATTTCCCAAGTCGAAAGCTTGCTAGCAGTTAAGTCCATGAAGTCCTCAGCCCCGGGACCGGATGACTACTCCGCACTATTATGAGAATTTGCTGGTGGATTTCTACAGGGAATCGAAGCTTTGCATAATTCCCCCTCTTTAACGGTATCAAGATGCGGGGTCACATCCTTTCCATCTCCTATATGGAATGGTATGCTCTAGGGCTGTTCCTTTCTCTTCTCATTTCTTCCATAATCATTGAGCCTTTAGCTTAGATTCGATTATTCATGCACAGTATTCTGTTATCTCCTACAGTCCGCACTCTGGTTACTTAACTTGGGGAAAATAGAAGATTTCTACCTCAGAGACTCTACTAGGGATGGGCTGAGCCGCTCATGTTCTTTCAATTGCTGCTTTAAGAGGTTGAAATACTTAGGGATCTACTCATAAGCCTCGCAAATTGCCCGCTGTGTCCTTTGCCACCCTCCTGCTGCTTGTAGGCTCTGGCCATGTATAGAAGCTTACTCCCCTCCACTGTACACTGTTTCTCAACTGTTAACAGCACCAAAAGTGTCCAGGTCCCCGGTGGATCCTGTACAAAGACGCACTTCTTGTCTTACAGGCTGCCTATTCCCCACACATTACTATCTACTCCCTCTGAACCCCCCAGACTCACCGCGACCACACTGTAAGCTTTTTCACCATGTGACAGTTACTTGTTCTGTTGCTGCACATTGTGTCAGGCTAGTTTCTTGTTTCCATTAAGGCTCATTAAGCTGTGGCATATCTACAAAATGGCACACATGACCTCTCTCCTCCTGATGTATTATTTACATTACTGAATATTTACTAATGACTAACATGTTCATGTCTTATAATGAGATTTACTCTTCACTACCTATTACACGCCAGCCGTGACGTCCACCAGGAGCCGGTGACATTGTGGATCTACTAGATAGTGAATGATAAACAGATTCCTCCGGGTCCATCTCTGAGACTAAATGGGACTATACCACTTATGAGACTTTAGCGACCACACCGGCTCCTGTTGTTCACCCCGCAGATTCCGTTGACATCAAGATGCCTCTTCCAAAGCGTTTTTCAGGAAACAGACAGCAGTTCTCCACATTCAAGAACAGTTGTCTTCTCAGTTTCCAGCTTCGCCCCCACAGTTCCGGTTCAGAAGTCCAAAGGGTGGGCTGGATCATTTCACTCCTCTCTGGGGATCCTCAAGAGTGGGCCTATACCCTTCCCAGCGATTCTCCAGCTCGCCATTCTGTTTCTGCTTTCTTTGAAGCGCTAGGACTCCTTTATGAAGATCCGGATAAGGAATACACGGAGGCTCGTCTTCGCTCCTTACACCAGGGTCGCAGAACTGCAGAGGAGTACTGCGCTGAATTCCGTCGATGGGCTGTACTTTTTCAATGGAACGATCCATCATTGCGCAGTCAACTTCGACTGGGACTTTCTAATCATATTAAAGAAGCCCTTCTGCAATATCCATCACAGACATCTCTCGATGGCATGATGCAATTGGCCATTAAGATTGACCGGCGCTTCAAGGAACGTAGACTTGAGGATGACTCCACTCCTGGTCTGCTTCGTAATCCGACTTCTCATACCAATCTCTCAGACACACAGCCCATGCAAATCGGCGAATTCCGCCTATCTAAACAGGAGAAAGATCGTCGTCGACTGCTTAATCTCTGTCTATATTGTGGTGGCAAGGAACACAAGGTTGATATTTGCCCTAAGAAACCTCAGCCTTCGGGAAACGCCGGACCCAGATAATCAGGGAAGGGATTTGTCTGGGTATTCATCTCATTTCTTCCCCAAATTCTCTCATTGTACCTGCCACTATTCATTGGAAGGACTTCTCTAAAGAATTAATGGCTTTCATTGATAGTGGCGCAGCTAGAAATTTTATTGATGTCAACTTCGCCCGTTCCTTGGGTATTCATCTTACCTCTCTCAAACCGCATATCTCGGCTTGTGGATTAGACGGAAGGCGGCTTGCTGGGGGACTGATATCTCAAATCACGGTTCCTGTTCGTTTATCAGTCGGAGTTTGTCATTCCATCCAACTCTACGTGATTCCCTGTCCTTCTGCACTGCTCATNTTGGGGCATCCCTGGCTCCAGAAGCACAACCCCTCTATTGACAGGTCCACTGGGGAAATTTGGCCCTGGGGAGACACCAGTAGTTCCTGTATTTCTGTTCCTATCCGCAGCATCCAGGTGTCCAAGGTCTCTTTACCACCTTAATATCAAGCATTTTTGGATGTATTCTCTAAAACTTCGGCTGATTCCCTATCTCCTCATCTGCCATCGGATTGTGCTATCGACCTCGTCCCCAACGCCACATTTCCCAAGGGGAGGCTCTTACCTTTATCTCGTCCTGAAGCTGAAGCTATGAAAGAGTACATTAAGGAAAACCTGAAAAATTGATTCATTCGCCCTTCCAAGTCTCCGGTAGGGGCCGGTTTCTTTTTCGTGGCTAAAAAAAGACGGCTCTTTAAGACCCTGTATTGATTTCCGAGGTTTGAACACTATCACCATCCGGAATACCTGTTCGTTACAACTAATCTCTGATCACTTTGACCAACTCAAAGATGCTGTAATTTACACAAAAATCGATCTCCGTGGAGCNTATAACCTTATTCGTATTAAAGCTGGAGACGAATGGAAAACAGCATTCAACACACAGTCGAGGTATTATGAATATCTTGTCATGCCCTTCGGCCTCTGCAATGCTCCCGCGGTATTCCAGGACTTCATGAACGACATATTGCGTGACTTCCTCAGAATTTTCGTCATTGTATACCTGGACGATATCCTCATTTATTCATTCTCAAGGGACCTACATCAACATCATGTCAAGTTGGTACTTACCCACCTTCGTGAAAATCACCTGTTTTCCAAGCTGGAAAAGTGTCAGTTTGAAGTATCCGAGGTTCAATTCCTCGGTTACATCATCTCTCCCGAGGGGTTCTCGATGGATCCTAGTAAGGTAGAAGCTGTGCTTGACTGGGTTCAACCCACCAATTTAAAGGCCATTCAGCGCTTCCAGGGCTTCTCCAATTATTATCGATGCTTCATACAGTCCTTTTCCTCCCTCATGGCACCTATTACAGACTTGACCAAGAAGGGGGCAGATACCGAACACTGGCCGCCCCAAGCTATACAGGCCTTTCAACGTTTGAAAATCGCTTTTACCACAGCACCTATTTTACGTCACCCTAATCCAGACCTTCCCTTCATTATTGAAGTCGATGCCTCTGATGTTGGTACAGGGGCCATACTATCTCAAGTCTGCCCCAAAGACCAGCAACTCCATCCATGTACCTGTTATTCCCAAAAAATTTCCTCTGCTGAAAGGAACTGACGTGGGTAACCGAGAGCTACTAGCTATTAAATTAGCATTTGAAGAATGGAGACATTGGTTGGAAGGAGCACGTTTTAATTTTACTGTCTATACGGACCATAAAAACCTCACCTTTATTGAGTCAGCTAAAAGATTAAACGCCAGACAAGCCAGATGGGCTTTTCTTCACGTGGTTCAGGTTTTCACATACCGTCCTGGATCCCTCAATAAAAAGGCGGATGCTCTATCCCGTTCCTTCCTCCCAGACCATCCATCTACATCGGTNCCTCGCCTATAGTTCCTAAATCCATTATCGTGGCCGGTATATCTCAGGATCTGTACTCGCTACACCGCTCCAGACAGGATGAAGAACCTCCTCATTCCTCCAGACAGCACCTCTTTGTTCCGCAGGATCTGCGCAATTTAGTCCTGTCAGAAATACATGATTATTGGAGATCTTTCTAGATCGGTTTGGTGGCCATCCATGTCTAAAGACATCAATGAATACGTTGCTTCCAATCCTGCCGCACCCACCCGTTTGGTCCTTTCCTTCCTCTGTCCATTCCTAAACGTCCTTGGACTCAAATTTCCATGGATTTTGTTACGGACCTCCTGAATTCTGCTGGCAATACTACTATTTGGGTCATAGTTGACCGTTTTAGCAAGATGGCTCACTTTGTACCTCTTCCAGGTTTACCATCAGCCAAGTCCCTAGGTCAACTATTCATTGTCAACATTGTCAGGCTTCATGGTCTGCCTTCAGATATTGTCTCGGACAGAGGTTCACAATTCATCGCCAAACTCTGAAGGGCATTCTGTTCTCAATTCAAGATTTCCGTTAGCATGTCCTCGGGCTACCATCCACAATCTAATGGACAAACAGAACGGGTGAATCAATCTCTAGAACAGTTTCTGCGATGTTATTCTTCTAAGTTTCATGATGACTGGTCCCAGAATCTGGCTTGGGCTGAATTGTCTTATAACAATCTGTCACATTCCTCCACTGGAGTATCTCCATTCTATTGTACAGGGGGATTCCATCCTAGGTGTAACTCCTTCCTTCAGCCTATACCCTCTTACTGTCCTGATGCCCTCTCTACGGCATACAAATCTGGAAACAAGTCAATTCCACATTACGTCAAAACGTTTCTAGAGTCAAGTCTCGTTTGGACAAGAAAAGATGTTTCCACAATTTTAAGACTGGAGATAGAGTTTGGCTGGCTACCAAAAATCTCAGAATTCGACAACCTCCAAGAAATTGGGGCCCAGATACATCGGTCCATTTCTCATCATCAAGCGTGTAAACCCAGTAGCCTTTAGATTAAGGTTACCCAAAGCTCTTAAAATTCCTAATACTTTTCATGTATCACTACTTAAACCAGTAGTCTTCTCCAAATTTCATCATTCTGAACCTGTTCGGCCATCCCCAGTTTTGGTAGACGGTCAGGAAGAATTCACTGTAGAGGCAATTCTGGATTCCAGGCGTCAACTACAGTATCTTGTTCATTTCAAAGGGTACGGTCCAGAGGAAAGAGAATGGCTTCCAGCCAAGGATGTCCATGCTGATTCCTTGGTCTCCAAATTCCATAAAAAAATTCCCTAGCAAACCCAAACCTAGGGGTTTTAAAACCCCTCCTCAAGGAAGGGATGGGGGGGGGGTAATATTACAGACTGCCGTTTTTAACATAGCAGCCTGTTTGCATTTTGTGAGTAGCTGTTCCTTTAAGGGCCGGTTGACACGTCAGCCTATCAGCAGGCAGCACGGTCCTTATTATCCGACGGCACCTGTTGGGCATCACCGGTTATAGTTTCCTACCTTGTGGAGTAGAAGCCATCTGTCTGCTCCCTCTGCCTATACCGGCCTCTTGTCTCCAGCGTCCACCGTCCTGAGCCTTGTGGTACTTGTTTGTCTCTGTATGTGGATACTTCTGTCTCTGTTGTACTCTAACCAGTGTGCACATTACTAGTGGTACTCCGCTATTCCTTGTATGTGTGTGTGTTGCCTCATGCTGCTCACTCTAAAGCAGGGTACACATTACTAAGTGGAACTCCGCTATTCTGTTTGTATATTGTCTCACTCACTTGAGTGTCTGTCACATCACTCTCCTTGGTATTCTACCTACCCTTCCATACTCTCTGCTCTCCTCCAGCTTCAGCCAAGGTTGCTAACTGAGGGCCGCGACCTGCAGGGTGTCCTGCAGCTCCAGTCTATTCCCACCAAAGGGGCTCTAGCAAACACCAGGCCCCTGTTAGACTCTGCGCCTCAGAAGGTGACCTTGGCCAGCGTAACAGGATCCAGCATTGCCGCCCTCACCCCCTGGAAGGGACAGCTTTTGAAGTTTTGGTATAAATATGACTCTCTGTCCAGACAGGGGAGGATCCCTGTAAACGCTGGGATTGCAATGATCTATGTGTCACCTGTCTGTTGATTAGAAGATCCTGGGTGACCTCTCAGTTGCTCTTCACGTGGCTCCTAGTGACTGCTGTGTACATCTCTCTACATACAATGCCCAGGATGCACAGCTGAACGTGATGAAGTAATTCTCAGAGATCATCATTTATTACATTCTCTCTGTATAATAGCATTACACATGACGCTGCACAGAACATCATCTATATATGTGACTGCTGACTCCTCAGATAGAGAAGAGGTCGCGGGCACAGGTTAGTACATACAGTAACACACCAAGCAATGAAACCACTCAACTGGTGGCACAGCCCACACGTGGTACATCAATACATTATTGCTTTATTAGAGATTTCCGTTCTCTATCTCTATCGATGGACATTAGATAGATATGACAGAGATAGACAGACAGACAGACAGATATCTCAGTATAGGATTATCATTNCAGAATAATCATCAGGCACTTGGTGTGGTCCAGTCTCCCGCTCCAGGGACAGTATATAAACAATATATGAGTTCTGTATAAATATCCGTTCTTCTTAATGAAATGAATGTAACACTGGCATTATATAGAATATAGAAGTAATACTCAGGATAACTGTGTGTGAATAATTATTATTATTAAAATACGATATAAAGATTATAAGTAGAAGAGATTATGCTGATCAGGTGTGAAGGCGTCATCCCGGGTCATCTTCTGGTTACACCTACAATAAACACACGTCACACACACATATATAATTATACACACGTCACACACACATACACACATATATATATATATAATTATACATACGTCACACACACACATATAT
>JABWIB010011489.1:0-12781 GCA_016617825.1 Platyplectrum ornatum | reverse complement strand
CTCTTTTCCCAGCAGCCTAACCCCAAAAGCCCCCTACCCACAGCTTAACCCCAACCCTCTTTTCCCAAGAACCTAACCTTCCCGTTCACAGATCCATCCCTTCCACGCAGCCTACTATGCTGTATATACAGAAAATAGGATCTAAATGCATCAGACTCAGGTCTCAGTTTATTGGTTTCATTCTTATGAACCTAAGGTAAAAAAGCAGCAGACCTAGCAATTACGGTCTACTACTGCATAAAATAAATAAAAAGCAACTGTGTAATGATTGGACATTTACAAAGAAAATGGTTTATACCATAGTTTAGCTTACAATAATGGTAACTAGAAAACAATCACAGTTGTGTTTGCTCTGCTGTGTTGATTCTCATTCTCTTTATTATGTTGCTGTCCATAGTATTCTTTACCTCCTGGGGACAGTAACTAAAATGGATTGCACTGAACCACAGCGGGCAATCAGCACTTTTTTCTATTTAGTAAAAGCACACATATTGCTTTCAGTTGTTAAGTAACTGTGTTGCCCCTAAATACAATCTATATAAATATGCCCTAATGACTTTATTGGTAGTGAACTTCTGACAACCATTGGCACATNCATGTTCATTTTACAGCAGGGGGAACAAAATGGGAACACTTAAAAATAAGAATGTAAATACATATGTACCAGATATAGCAGTTTTTAAAATTCTAATATTCCAATTATTGGATCACTTTTGTCTAAAGTAGGTTAGGAGACATCAAACCCTTATAATTCTAAAACTGCTATTGTAATGNATGATTAGTGATCCTTTACGATTTNCTGCTGCATAAGCTAATGCTAACTCAACCATTTAAACCTAGCAGAACAGATTCTTGATTCCTTCTCTTTGTCCTTCTTCTGCATCCAGACCTGCAAGTCTGTATGAACAGTACTTCACTCCTGCAGTCCTGTCAGTCACAAAACGATAGTTATGCAAATTTGACTTTTGCCCTTTGTTACTGCTTGTAGACTGGTGATGGCATACGGAGGTGAAGAATACGGAGCAAGACAAAATGTTGAACTTCTGCAACCATATACAGCCAACTATGACAAAATTGAATATCCAGTTTACATACTGGAACCCACTGCAATCGATCCTGGATCCTGTGCTGTAATTCTCTTTGATTATAGGCTTTGATAACCTGCCATGTTTGCTGCGTGTATGTAGGGAAAGGCACTCAAATAGTACAGTAAGTGTTTGGCTGAGATCCTACACAATCCTCCATTCCCCACCAGCTTCAAAGGCTTAGTTTTATGGTGTAGTTTACATATCATAGCATTCTGAAGTATTGTATTTTAAACATTTATATTTGTAAAAAGAGTGTTAACTGGATTATAACAAGACATGTAGTAGGTGAATGGCAGCCGATTAAATTGTTCTTAGTGTATTTGGTCCATTTTATAAAATTCCCTTATGTATCAATCCTCAATGCAATATGCTTGCGTGCAAGACACCCATTGTGGTCTGTTACCCAATCATGTCTTAATGAGTGGCAAAATTCAAAGCACTATGTAATATGATGGCTTTAGAATAAAATGATAAATAGATTGGGAAGGTTAGGCTGTGGGGAGTGAAAGGTTAGGATTAGGCTGTGGTGAAGGGAATTTTGGGGTGAAGGAAAGGGAGGGTTATAGTGAGGATTTGGGTTGGAGTTAGGTGTTTATTTGCTCCTACATATTCATACACATAAATTTGTCTTTAAACCCCCTCTTGCGACTTCTCTTTCCTTTCTTCTACTCTGCTGTCTTTCTCCATATAACATAAGTGTAGAACCTGTACTATCCTTTTTGCTAATTGCTTAAATCTACTTTGGTAGTAATCCTGTCAATATTATCCNCATGTATTCTTTCTGCTCCCTTCCATTCAAGTCAATCTCAGATTTTCTCCATTAAAAGTTTGAAATGAGTTTTAATAATAGAATCTTAACTGCAGGTGGAATATGTGTGTAAGTGGTACACTGATTCTGAAAAAGGACGAACACTCTAAAACTATGTATGGTATGTTGCATGTTGCAAAATACTAAAGCAGTGCATCTGGTAGCAAACAGACACTTTAGTTAAAACATTTAAGTAAAGAATTAACAGAAAGCAGACAACAATGCAAATTATATTTCCAGCAATGAGATTTTTAACACAGGTCTATTCAATAATAAAAAACTTATTACCATGTCATATGGCAAGAACAGTATCCTATGGGATTATATCACTAAAACAGAACAGAAAGCCACAGAAGTAATGCATGCCTGCACACTGTGCGAGACACTGTCTTTAGTTGCACAGACAATAATGTGAGCGTACACCCTATCACATTGGCCTGACAAATTACCATCATTGACTACAACATGTTCATAAAAGCAAATTATTTGTCGTTCAAAATCATTATGGAAGCATATACTCTCTTGCGATATTGTTTCATATGGTGTGGAATCGTCTGATCAGAATGATAATTGTATAGGTGTGTAAGCAGCTTTATACTGAAAGGCACATTGATTTAATTTGTCTAGCAATAAAGCAATGGCCACTGCTCATAGCAAGCGCTGCAGTAATTAGCCTGAACTGTGCAGGAGTGATCTCTTTATTGCATGTGTAAATCCTGTAAAAACACTCTTTAATTTATAGTACTGCATTCCCAAATCATGGCGGCCTGATATAGGACAACAGACATGGCTAGTTACATGTAAAATGGGATAACTAAATGAAAAGCACTTTCTAAAATGTATAAAACATTTCCAGGGTTGCAAACTATGCGAGCTGCCCGTATGTTACCGATACACTAAATTATTCAGCAGAGAGAAATATACATATATAAAATAAAATGTGTGTTTTTCTCCCACTAGAAAGCAGATAGCTCAAAACCAATCTCTGCATTATGAATAAAACATTATAATCATTTAACTTATTACTTAACATTTTGTTTTACAATGTTGTTTTTCAGATAATATTGTGGCTTCAGGTAGCACAAAACAAAACAAAACATTTAGTTGGCCATGCACTATGAAATGATAATGGGTAGCAACATAACCTTTCTCTATTATACAAGACATATATTATCCAATAATCAGGACATTTTCCTGATACTAACATTAATAGAATTAGCCTATTGGTAGTGAAACTACACATAAAAAAGCTAAAAGTTAAATAAAACAGAAATTTAAACCCACTACAAAATCTAAAAAACAAAATCACATCACAACTATTATTTATTGACCACAAGTTATAAAGTATCAATGTAGACATGGGATATATTCTTCTATAATTGATTGTGGAANAGACAATAGATGTACAAATTAAAATCAATGGTTGTCCATATACATGTGTTAGAAATAAATAATAAAACACAATGATGATGTAGCACGTGTGTAAATAAACCTGTTTGAAATTACTGCAAGCACTACTTGTAGCAGTCGAGAAGATTTACATAATTGCTATTAATTACAGAGCAAGCAAGCTGTGAAACAAGAAGACATTCCGAGGGGNAGAGTGACAACACAAAGAACATGGATAAGAATGTGTAGGGGTACAAAAATAGAGAGGAGGTGTGAACAGATGGGAGAGAGGATGCTGCTATGAAATAAAAAGATGGAGTACGTGTGCCAGGTTTTAGAAATGTGCAGTTCCAGCTGCTTTTAGGATAACAACCTCTAAATGAGTTTTTTGGTGTTTGATCATAGCAAGGAAAGCGGGAGATGTAAGTGAATGAAAAGCAATATTAGGTGGAAGACAAAGCAGAGGACACCAGTGCAGACTGATGTTAAGAATTAATGAGACTTAAAGAGAAGTTACAATTATATGTCAGTGAATGTAGTGGATGGAAAGGGAAATAGATGATGCTGTGGTTACAGAGAGAAAGGAACTTATAAGGATGAATAACACTGTGACACAAAAAAAGAAAATTAGAAAGTAGAGTGTATAATAAAGATATACTGTAAAGAATAATAAGATATGTAAAATAATGGCCGTGTTGTAGGCAGAAGGGGATGATAAAAGTCAATCATAACAGATAACAGAGCAGGAAAATACTAAAAGATAAGGAAATGTGTGAATGTATTGCAAGGCAATTAAATAAGATTATAATACAATTTCTTAAAGGAAAATTGCTTAATAAGTGTAATAAATGGGCTACATAACCAGCAGACTGATTGTGGATTGCAACAACACAAGCAGAAGAGTAGGAAAACATTTCTATGTATAAACTCAATATTCTATTGTGTCACCCATAGAGACAGGCATCACCTACCGGTCACTTCCAATGGTATAGTGTCCTGCTCATCTTCAATGCCTAGAACAACCTCACAGCGGTACACTCCTGAGTCACTGGCACGTGTGTTGGAGAGAACCAGAGTGGCATTATATCGGTTGTGGGCATATCCAGGCAGAGACACCCTCCCCTCATATCCACGAGCCACTTTAACCACATTTTCACGTGCCACCAATACAGCTAATTCCTTCTGTATTGGACCGGGCTGGATTTTACTCCATTTAATGCGTGGGGTTTCAGAAGCTACATTGAAAGCCTGTCGGGTTTTGGAGTGATGTAGGANGAACAGGCAAGGAAATGCCACAGACTGGGCTAGTCCACATTGCACAAGACCATGTTGATGTTTAAGGATATGTAGAGGCTTTGGACTTCCTTCAGGACCTGGGAGCAAAACATACATGATGTCATGTACAAATAAATGCCAGTGTCCCCAATCTCTCATGCAGTGCTTATAAGAACAGGAACTATTGGAAATAAAAGTGCAGTGGAAGCCAATACAAGTCACTGAGTCATGTGTTTTTGTAAAAAAGAAGGTGTTTGTATTTGACGTTGATGGGTAGTTTATTGATGGTGTGGTTATTAGACCTATTTTCATATTTTGACATATAGCTTTTTTATACCCTAGACATATAGGTGGCATGAAATAAACGTCCCATGGGCGATGGCTGCTCTGCAAACACATACCCAATAAACTCAGACATATGTTTGGGACAATTAATTTTTTTTGCATTAGATTATTTTAAATAATCTATAACAATATATAATAATATATACAATATAGCATATTTAAAAACAACATGGACAAGAACAATCAAGTGCAATTAAATATACCAGGTGCCCTCCTTCCGCCTCTCCTGCCATGCACCACCCGCCTGGTGCTAACTGATGGGCCNCTTGTGAGGACGTAACTGAACTGAACCAGACTAAGTCAACGACTGAGTCCCCCAATACCCACATTGCAAAGGCTCTCCACCATCTGTGTCTAATAACCAATGCACAGTGAACCTGCTTGCCAACACCATCACTGCACAAAGTCCAAAGGAGAAGGACAAAAAGCTCCCAAGGCCAAGAACCAAATGGAAACACACAAAACAAGACCAACAAAGGGGATTGGGAGGTGGGAAACGATACACACACTTGCTTAGGGATCATGAGCTGCAGGTAAGTGCATGTCTGAATCCCTTTAAGACTTTGTGTTATTCGTCTTTGGCTCTGGATCAGCCCTTGTGAATGCAAAAACATATGATTAATGTGTGGCACGTCTTTTTGCAATGGATGTGTGAGACGAACAAATTACGAAGGAAATGCTCCTGTGAGTATGGATGTACTTTGTATAAAATTAAGCACACCATAATTTACAGTAAATAAATAAATAATGCATTCTATGAGATTTATGCATAACATTACCATTACTGTAGAGAAAAGCAGAGGACATGATCACCACTCAGAAAACAATACAAGTGGTACCTCTGTGGGGATGTGCAGCCTGAACTCCTCAGATACATGCTTAACATTTATTGCTAATTAAAGAAAATTCAACCAAGTGCTTTGCATTGTATGAGAGGCTACATTATAATATTTATTTTCTTCCAGTTATCCATTATTTGCAGTCAGTTGCAATCAACTATTTTTTATAGTGTCCTCTATTTTTTTTATTACTGCTGTAATGTTTTATGGTCATATGCTTCCACTTCATTTTATTAAATTAAATTTATTGGTTTTCAAACTATTATTTTTCTCTACTGGCTTGGAAAATCCATATCTTTATTTATATANACCTACTGTAGAGATTGTTCTCCAACAATTGTATGTTAGGCGACTTATGCAAGCAGATTAAGCAACCGTACTGAACATGTGTGAGCAGGTTATGCACTGGAACGCACTGGGAATAATTCTGGAATCCTTTACGGAGGTGCAGTGTGACGACCTGCCTTGTGTAGGGCATGAATGTGCAAAGTGGCTGGGGTGGGCATTTAAGGTAGGGTTCTGGTTTCAAAAGTTCCATATATATATGTGTGAAGCAGCTGCAGTAACCGCTTAGATGTTCATAAGAACGACAACTATACAGCCAACATTTTAAGTTATCGATGCAACCTGTGAAGGGGTCAGTATTTCTGATACCCAGACCTGGGACCCTGTTGGTTATTCACCTTCCAGGGTTGCACAACCAGTACAGATGAAGGGGAGAATATGCTTTCTTTTCCACTGCAAAGGACAGACATATGCACAACAGCATACTGATGTGTAAGGAGGATTTCTTGACCTCCCTGCGCATCAATCCACTATGGCTCATTACAACATGTCTATACACTCTACATTTATGTGACTCCATTTCTACCCCTTTGAATGTACCGCCCGCCACGATACCTTTGGACAGGTGAGTATTTTTAATAAATATTAGCTGCAGTCCGTTAAGGAGATTGCAGGGAGATTGAAAAGTGGGGATGTTGTTATAACAACCAATCAGATTTAAGTTCTCAGTTTCATTTTACATACTGGAGAATGTGAACTCAAATCTGGGCAACATCCCCACTTTTCAATCTCCTTGCAATCTCCCTGCATAGTAAATTTAGACCTAAATGTATAANTTGCCAACTTTTACAAATGAAAGCATCATCTGGGTATTGCACCAAAATAGGTGTTTTCTATGCCAACAAAGGTTATCCTACTCTACCCATAGGTCACCTTTATGAAAAGCTAAAAGTAAATGATACTCTTGCTGACTAATAAAGAATCAAAGAGTATTTTAGATGTTTAGAATAATTAAAATGAATCTCTACAACATTTTATTCATGTGAACCCCTAGATTGCAACATGGTATATCCTGGGCCCCATTATCTGAATTCTTCAATCATTCGCCAGGGGTTGCGGACAATTTTGGAATTAAGTATCTCATCCAGACATNCATTACACACCATCTCCTGCAAGCTGGAAAAGTAAGTTTTATGCAACAGATTTATGCTATGGTTCTGCTTCCATATGTTTGGAGATCAGTATGATGGGCAGTCCATCCCGTCCATTTGCCAAATCTACTATAACAACATAAATGCTGCAAAGACCACCCATGAAAGGGTAGTGCACTTTTCTCTTTAGAACTTTAATGCCTTAGTACATGCAAAACATGCATGGAGGTCTTGATCCAGTCCTGAATCAATAACAGAGAGATTTCCAAACTCTACAAGAAGACTGGCAGATCATCAACTATTAAAGGAATAGCAAACTATCATACCACGTTTTTTCCAGCAATGGCAAAAAAAAACAGGTTTTGAAAGCTGGGTATTTACGTGGCCACAGACCATCCCAGATCATCTACCTCATTCAGACTACTGTATGAAATTTCCAGGTGGACTGCNNTCACACTGACACAGATCTGCTCTGGCAAAACAGTAAGAGTCATCCAAACAGAGCATGTGAATAATGTCATTCAGACAGCTATAAGTATGTTACATACATCTCAAGAGTTACTTTCTGAAAAACCCAGGTTGAAAAATCCCGGGTAGGCATTGTTCACACAGGAGGCGACACAAGATGGATACAGGAATAACCCTGGGTATTTATAAACCTTGAGTAAAGAGACTCTGGATTTTTAAAATGCACTGTTCACATAGATCCTGTATCCTGGATCTGTAATTACCTGGGATTTTGAGGCAATTTGAATGAGGTATGAGTATGTAGTTATGGAAATAGAAGCAGTAATAGTAATTGTAGCAAGTATACATATGAACTGTATATTGTATATCATGCGTATGTCGGCCCTTTAGNGTCATTTTTCATAATAGAATTGGATTAAGTATATTTTTTACACAGTATAACAGTGAGGATAACAGTAATGCTGTAGTGTTCTATCTGCCTAGGCAGTTTTTCAGAAAATGGACAGACAGTAGAGGTGTCAGTATCTTATTCCACGATTTATTGACCCTAGAGGCTATATGCACTGTGTTCTGTCGATTCCTATAGATGTAATTTTCTCCATTCTCTGAAACACAAGCCCAAGAGGTCTGTACAGAGCCAGTCTGTCAGGTCTAGAGCATAACACATACCGCTAACTAATGCAGCCTGCTCCTGATCACAGCTGAGATTACAGCCAATTTAAGTACTGTCAAAGAAGGTATTGCCCTTTGAGGATTTATCACCCTGCCTACTAGTGATAAAAATAATTAGGGGCAGCTGTACCCAGAAGGAGGGGGGGGACACAAGATGGGCACAATCATATGTCACTCTACATTGAGCATAGGCTTTGTTTGTGTCTAGCTATTCTTGTGTGGTATGATTTTACTAAGAACCCAATCAGTATATCATATAGATCCCTGAGGCTCCCTGCAAGAANTGTGGAGAAGTACTGTTTACAAAATAAACCATTTTTTATGTCTTCACAATCTATTTTATTTTCATTGCTGACTTCTGTTTTCTCCATTTTAATCANTTGCTCATCTTATGTTCTTTCACTGTTTTTACCTTGTCAGTTCGATAGTGATAACATTCGCAAGTGGTCACACTATCAGTTCCCAGAGGGCTTGACTGTAACCATTATGCTTGGATATTCCATGAGATAACATCTTAGGCTCATATTGCCAGACTATGCATAGTGATGAACCTGCCAGTAGTTTAAGGAATAAGCTGCAGAATTGACANTCTAGCCTGATGCACCAGAGCTGAACAGCACCTATCTATGCATGGACAGAGTGGTTTGTGCCCTGCTCTTGTATGGCTGGCGACTACACTACTCAAGTGCCGGGTAGAGGAATACAAACCAAACCAAATATTCCTCTCACCATGTGGCTAATAAGAAATTGNTACACAGTGCACAATGGAAGAAGGACCTCAAAGAACATATGATGGGTTGGAAGTCAAAATCCAGCTAAGGAGGATCACTGGGGACAAAACCAGAAGGAGTTGTGTATGAGTCAAGGGTACATGTCAGGCTGCAAACAATAGACATATGGTTAAATAATATGGATTGCAGTATGTCAAATAAAATATTCTTAGTCATCATTCTATAGAAACCAACTACAGGGAGAGATATTCTGCACAAACACAATTAAAACCAGTAAGTGACACATTAAGGTCACTGGAAAGTCAATGCGTACATGTGTAGTACCCAACTAAAGAGAACTGCTTGCCACCCTGTAACATCTCTTGCACTCACTATATTTACACCATTTGCTACCATCATCCTATCCCCAATATCCTTACACAGTATTATAAAAGACTAAGGGGCCGATTCAATTGTTTGTGAAGATGTTAATAGCTGGCTGTTTGCTTTTTTCTGTCTCATATGGTAATAAAAACTCGCTTCTGTTTATAAGTGGCTGTATAAGAAANAAAGACCCACGTTTTTTCCATTGTGCGGGTTGCGTAAGTGGTGCAAAAAGCAATTTAATCAGGCCCTAAGCCAAATCTTATATTTCTGCTTGCAATATGCAATTAATATATTTTTTTTATTAAAATGTATTATATACAAGATTATTTTAGTGATTCAGGAACCTTGTATTATGTATGAATGCTTCAGCTACATATTCAAGGCCAAATTTGTTGAACATAGGAAAAAAAAGATGCGCTGAGGGCGACCATAAGACAGAAGGAACAAAAAGCTTGTATAGAGGTGGAGTACTTTTATAAAATTTGTTGGACCATGTATTTGGGACATTAGTTGCTCTCAAAGTGTATCTAGAATTTTATGTACCGGTAAATTGGTAACAGCAAAATAAGTATATATAGTATGTATAGTGAAATACAGTACATAAAGAATGTTGACATGCCAAATATTGATATACAAGATGACAAATATTGGTGGGCACATAGTTAGATAAATGACATTCAATAATACATTACATATTTTTTTTATTGTGGAGATGATATTGGAAATAGCATTTTTGTGCTACTCTCCTCTCGTTCTGGTATTTGTGGCAGCAATTAATTAAAAATAACATCCTATTGACAATTCACAGTCATTTGGAATGATTTTCCTTCCATAGTTTTAGTGTACCCCTGATGAGGCTGTTCCCAAACTGTGCAGCTGATGATCAGTTCCTCTGTAACTGGTAATTATAATCTGTACTTAGGATCTGCTCTTGTCAAAACATTGCAAAGAACTGACTTGTGTCATGTATGTCTTATTGCTGACATCTGGGTATGAAAGCACCACAGTGGTTCTCCATGGTTACATAATGAGGCAGCTGTCTCAAGCAGCACAATATGGCATGATATTGGGATTGGTTTATTCAGGTTTCATGATCTATATACACAATAAATGGTTAATATAATGTATTCAATGCAAGGGAACACAAGGGTACATGGGTTGAACTTGTCTGCGTGGATTCTTTCCCACACTCTAAAAACAGGCTAGGAGGTTAATTGGTTACTGTCTAAAATTAACCCTAACCTGTGTGTGTGTGTCAGGTAATTTGGACCAATATCCAGTGGAATATCCAGTTAAATAGATGCTATATAAAACCTGTTAATTAATAAATAAATAAATAATAAATAAATATGCTAAGTACAATAAAGTGGTTGTGAGGTATAAAGCCTAAATGTAATTAAGCCCTTTAATAAATCTAAAGAATGTTTGCCATAGTTTTTATTACACAGGTTCATTATTATAGTTATTTACAAGATTAGCGTTATATTTTATAGTCTTATAAAGACTAAAGAATACTAAATAAAACTGTATAAATGTCCATATTGGGCATCTTATAGGCCTCAAAATATTAAATACTATCTTTATAATTCATTTGTATGTAATATTATATATATCTGAGAAGAGGTAACATTTTAAAATTGTACTCCATGTTCTAAAAAATCAAAAAGATAACANTAAAAAATATACTGTATATGTTGCGAAATTTTTGGAAATGTTAGCATCCCTTTATTATTATTAAGTATTCAGGCATTTTCTGAATACTTGACTAATTCGAGTACTTTTAAATTGAAGCATTTACTGCTGACTGATTGCATAATGGATCAAGAAGCCTGCTTATTAAACCGTCATTGTATTGCAAAGTGAAACATTTATCGTGTCAGAAAATCAATTCACATTGTAATATTTATGCTGGTATTTACCTATATTTTCCCCATAATCAACTTTATAACCTTTTAAAAAGAATATTGTATTTTCAATTCGCTGTAGGGCTGACTTGCCAAATTTAACCAGAGGGATAGGATTAGGCCATAGGCCTGCTAATTATTATTAGGTAGTTTTATTGAGAAATACATACATATATTGTCCATATATACCATAAAATATAACTGTTATATATAAGGTCTAATGACCTTTCATATACTAATTATCTTCAAGTAGCACAGTTTGGTGTACTGATTTCCATTCTACAAAAGGTCAGTAATGTATGCTCATCTTTGAGTGAGTGACACAGGCCAAAATGTTATTTAATACAAATGTTCTGCAGACTCTTCCCTTATGTTTCAATGTTCAATGTTATGTTCAATGTTATGTTCAATTACTGTAGTACCCACATGTACATGGGGCCGACAAGCTGCCTGTCATACAGCAAACAGTGTTCCCTGAACACTGACAGCATGTGGAGATCACTGTCTTTCTCACCCAAAATTCATGACTGGCAGCTCGACTCTACCATGAATACAGTGGTCTTGGGACAGGGTGGCACAATTCCCCTGGCCAAAAAGGCTACAGTATCTATCCTGCACAAAGGCCGGTTCATTTTATTTATGTGACCTGCTTTAAAGCCTGTCAGTGGTTTCTTTCAGCATTGTGCATATACAGTAGGTCAGGGCGGTGGGGCCCCCCACATAACACCAGGACGTTGTGACGTCACGGCGTCACTGCAGGAGGCCTTAGGCCAATAATTGCGTCTAAGTAAGTTTAGGCAGCAGCCGGGACATCAGTACAGGGCGACGGGGCCACTGCATGGGGGTACGGGGACGGCCAGGCCTGGCTGTCTCCCCCTGATGGCAATCCTGCAGTAGGTCACTAGTATGCTCTGTGTTCTCTGGGTCAAAAACTGTTTAAGAATCATTGATCTATTTTAAAGCTTTTTGCCTGGCTAGGGCAATATCCACACTTCAAACCTTTTATCAAAAAGCAACAAAGCCCCTGACCTGTTCTCGTACTTTACACCTGTCTTTAAAACACTGAATTATGGAGCTAGACTCGTCTCGGCATCGCTCCGTCCATCCCTGCCTAAAAGTAGTCTGTCCGGCGGTCCCCTGGGCCTCCCACGGTTCCCTTACCTGCCAGCCAACTGCGCCCGTGGACTGCTCNGGCGGGGGTCTCTTCTTCGGGCTCCGTCCGGGGAGCGGTGCGGCCTGCCGGGCGGCGCTCGTCGCGGCTGCCCGGACCTCTTCCTGCTGTGCCTCCGGGGGCCCTGCCGTCTTTGAGGGCGCCCCTCTTCTCCACCGAGATCCGACNGGCGGCAGCCTTTCCACGCCGACAGCTGGGACCCCCGCTAGCCTGTATCAAGCCTGCACCCGTCCTCCAGGCCCCAGGCCTGGCCTGCATCGCGGAGCTGCTGCTGGAAGGCCGTGAAAGT
>JABWIB010011488.1:0-12901 GCA_016617825.1 Platyplectrum ornatum | reverse complement strand
GCGTCCTTCCAGGCTGTCTAATTATTTAAATGGCAGGTTGTGATACAACCTGGAATATAAATGGAGGCAGAGTCTAGGTAAGTATATAAACCCTTAAAATTAGAATAAATGATTATGAAATACTGTATATCCCATACATTGCAATAGGATTAGCCTTTAACTAGATGTTCCTCATAGCAACCTATCAACTAACTGACATCCTCCAATATGTTATCGAAAAGTGAGAGCCAGATTCTGGTTGCTATGGGCAACATCTCAAAATATCTTATTCCTTAGATTAGATTATAACAGTTTAATTGCCCCCCTCTGGCAACAGCATAGCTGAGGTCAAATACATTTATTAATACATTTGTCCTCTTATTAAANCAACATTTTTAGATTACAAAGCGGATACACAAAACCTAATTATGCCATTTAATTCCATACAAAACATAATTTNGACTGTTTGTTTCTGAACAGATGTTATTGCTACAAGTGGAATTTATATTCAACAGTGAAGTTTCACAGTAGACATAACAAAGCAAGTATTTCAATAATAGGGGCATTGAGTTAGAATCAAATATCTTGTCCGCTGTTGGTTTTGGATGGACACTCGAAACATGCAAAGACCTTGACAGTATTTTGGCTTGTTATTTANCTTGAAAGCAATTTTCCACTTGTAAAGCTACCTCTTCTAAGGATAACCTTTTAGTGACACAGCCATCACAATCATGGGTCAGAGAATCAACAGCCTCTTAGTGTTTACATAGTGTTTCTCTTTATTTTCACCCCCTCNGTGGTCTTAGGAAAAGTAGACGTTCCATTGGGAAATAATAAACACTATAATATAAAACATCTTGCTAAATTACAGCAAGAAAAACACTGGACAATCAGAAAGCCACCTCTGTCCTTCCCCTCGACTGAGCCTAAATACAAAAACACAGAAGTGTTTCNGATTGTAAGAAGGTGAAAATGAAAGTTGCCTTCAGGAGTCGTCACCCCGTAACTTCCCGCACAGTCACATAATTCACATAATTACAGAAGGACTTGGGTAATAACTTCCCAGAAAGGTAACAGAGGTGATTATGAAGGCAAGGGAACATTTGCTAGCATTGTTTTATTTTGAAAGGAGGTCATTACCATTAAAAGCATTAACATTATGAAAGGCTAAGTCAACTACTATGTTCATATTAGCAATCAATTTNTCTGCTACTGATATCTATGATTGGTATATTGTTACAATTACAATTTCAAAACCCATCCAAATACTTAATAGGCTTAAGTAATAACTACATAAAATTTATACTATATGTCACATATTAAGGAATAAAATGTCCTTATTAATTACATCATCATGATGTATAATATCACCAAGGATTATTTTACACATCATAAATTTAAGCCAACATATAGGAATACTTCTGAAAAATAGAACAAACAAGGAAAGTTTCCATACACACTGATAAAGTAAAGAAAAAGGGAAGCTCTGGTATCCCCGGGATCCAAATTATTGGAATAGATGGGGTGGCTGCAGGATAGATACTCTGCAGGTACCTGGGCCAAACTGTGGGAATGAAAAAGTGGTGATGTTGCCCATAGCAACCAGATTCAAATGCTAATTTTAGCAAACTTAAACTCTGGTCTGTACCAGCGATGTGTAGTTACTCTCTAAAGTTACTCTGTTAAGCAATATATAAAATAAACCTATTTTCTATGTATTGTTTAAAACTGTAATAATTTTTTTCCTTCTGTTACTTATTAACAAACTGAGCGTTCATTGTATATTCATGCTACTGACACTATTCTCAATGTAAACTATATTTGACACAAGCTTCACTCCAAAATCTTTAGACAAAAAAAACCTGGAAGGACTTGGTGGATTAATTACAATAAGAAAAAATATAGATCTAATATTTCGAATGAAAGCGAAAAAAAAAAAAAGCAAAGTGATATAAATCCCAATCATTTTAAAAATTCTAAACTTAGAACTTTTTGAAAATNTCATTTATTATTAGAAATGTTTAAAAGCCATCAATGTTAAGAAGAAGATTTAGGAAAGCATTATTCATTAAAATTTAGGAACCAGCCCTGTGGAAAACAGGGTTAGTGCTTAAATATGAATCATGCGTAGCGGCTTAGTACATTTTTTAAAACATGGACAAACTGGATGGAACATGTGGCTCTTATCTGCCTTTTATAACCGTATCACGGTGCCACAAGAGAGTAGATTGGTCCCACTCCCCCACTAAGTACACTAATTGTACTTTCTAATTAATAAGTATATATAACATTTACATATTTTTGTACTACAACTGGGTGGATACCACTGCTTTTAATCTTACAAACTGAAAGCTTGCATGGTCTCTTATATTGTTATCTGTGCAGCTGATCTTGTTTTATAACTAAGTAATAAAATAACTTGCAAACAAGGCACACTTATTTGACTGTCTGTTTAATACCTGTCATTGTTTTATCACTGAGTATTAACTTGTTTTCAAGCTGTATGTCGGCAATATATAAATAAACGTTATAAAATTTCCAATGAGAAATATATGGTGTGTTTTGGTTAACCTTTGCCCATAACTAATCTTCTTTACAGTTCAGTCTACGCTTATCGGATTCACATGCGTCTGTTAGAATATATTACTCCGCAAGCAATTTCTGTCAGTAATATCAATCCCACTGACTAGTGTTTAAGCCTTATAGTCACTGCAGTGGCCTTTAGTAAATGGAAAAGATAACCAGTCTTGTTCATTCCAAGATACATTGAAAAAGGATTGTTCTTTGGGCCAAGCATTTAAGAAACATCAGGAAAATAGACTTAGGTTAATTAAATTACATGCTCCTTGGTTTATTAAGCAACACAATTCATTTTAGACAGCAGAATAAAGACTGGTGGAGGAAGGATGCAACACCTCTCTGTGGATCATTAGCNAGTTTATCAATAGCCAAAGGAAAATAACGGTAATGGATGTGGTTTGCAATATTTCTTCGCCGAAAATTTTCCTTTAATCTTTGTTAACCCTTTAATGAGCATATTTAATTGGTTTGAGCTTAAACGAGGAATGCTAAATTGCTAAAATATAAATGTATCACATTAAAAAAAACATTTTATCACAAAAAAATATATACAGCAGAAGGACTGCCAAACTTCTTATAATAGAATCTGACCTTTTCATTACCCTCATAGTATATTACAGAAAGCAGATCCAGTATTTATTTGACAATAAATAGAAGGTAGAATGTGTGCANGGCATTTATCACTGGCAACATCTTGAGAGTATAGAGGAGACACAATAAAGTATATAGAATTATGTTAATAATAACATTATTAATATTATATTAATGAGGATTCAATGTAGAGATTTTGTTATTGAAATTTCTTATTTTAAATCTAGGCCTGCTTGTGTTTTGTCTACCTGTGTTTTCTGCGGATACGTAGTTCAGTCTTATCAGATTTTTTTGTATCTGTTTGAATATATTATTGTGCAACAAATTTCTTCTGGCCATATCAGTCCCAGCAACTAGAATTTAAGCTTTCCACTGTAGTGACCTTCACTAGTCTTGTTCATTTGTAAAAGGATTCAATATAAAAATAATACGTTCTTTGCTGAACCTGGATTTCCAATTTGATTTCTTCCAAGTTGAACGAGGTAAAAGCTGTTTACTGTCCTTATCTTTCTTTCTTCTTTTTTTTTTTTTTTTTTTTTTAATACAAATTCCGGCAATCTGTAGAACATTTTCAAAGTTATTTCAAACCACTTCAAACTTATGGTTCTACTTAAACCCATCTGAAAAACGCTGGTTTGAAAATGTTGCTAAAACTGAACAACCTTTTTATGAAAAGGTTTTAGGCAACAAGATGGCACCGGCGCAGTTCCTGCAACACAAGCGNATGTGACCAGGCGGACCATTATTGGAGGACCAATTTGACCAATATCGAAACCCCATGGCCAACAGGTAGTATTTTCCCATAACCCTCATCCTAAACTTCCCTTTCTATAAATCGTTTTCTCAGCATAGCCTTACTCAACCCATCCCTTGAAACCTATGAACCGTTCCATCCATGCTTAAATTTTTTCATCCCCTCCATGTTGCCTAAACTAAAATCTTTCCCTTCTATTAACCATTCTCTCTTCGCAGCCTAAACACGACCTTTGTCATCCTATTCATCCTTCGTCCTGCAGCTGTTATCATTGTTATCAGCACTACATAGTGATAGTGAACAAGTAACTTGCCAAAAGAGCCACATTCAGCATTGGTAAGCGTTTAAAATAGGGATTTTCTATTTTTATTATAGTCAAAAATGAAACATCCCCAATTCTATTCATTTGCGAAAAATAAACTGGGAAACTAATCCCTTTGCCAATCTGTTACAGCGGGAATTTATAATCAGAACATAAAAAGTTTAATTAATTGTTTAATTAATTGTTTTTAATCATTATTTAGATAACTAAAAATAAAAACACAAAGGGCATTTGGAGGCATTATGTTAATATTTTGACTTTAACATTTTACATTTATTGGCAGTAGTAAGGAAACTGTCCCTATTTCCCCCTCATCTTTACCGTTCTATATTTTTGTTTTAATAGCATGTCACCTAAGGGCTTAATTTTATATAGTGAAAGTGGTTATTACATTTTATATAACAAATAAATTAAAAATAAAAATGGTTTAAACAAAAAATTTTGTTTTTTCTCACTCGCTGGCTTTTTCC
Source organism: Platyplectrum ornatum (assembly GCA_016617825.1). NCBI lineage: Eukaryota > Metazoa > Chordata > Amphibia > Anura > Limnodynastidae > Platyplectrum > Platyplectrum ornatum. Next base: position 8,205 of record JABWIB010011488.1, on the reverse strand, counting down.
CTCTGTGAAAATCTTCATTTTCATATCTTAGAAAACAATAGGGCAGCTNTGGATCAGCCCCAATGTGCAGAAAAATTACTCAAGGTTAGTTGATTGTAGGAAACTGTCGGATGCTTGTGATTAGGACATACTTATTCAGAAGTGACGGTATGGAGACACTAAATAAAATAGAAGTCAATGGAGATTTGTAGTCATTCAGTTACATTAGGCGGAGAAGTGGCGGTATGGCATAACCTCATATACACCCTCACTTTGAGCCCTGGTTTAATCTCGACCTTCAATAACCTATCTATGTATGCATTAACNCCCTGAACAGACATTTAATTAATCTAGAAACATATGACTAGATTTAGACTTAATAGCATTTTACATTCAATGGCACCCCTTCCCATAGAGTGTTGCTTACTGTGCATATAAGAGGTTAGTGCACTCTCCTNGACACTCTCCATTAACATGTACAAAAAGTAGGTCACTTTCATTTTCAGGAGCCCACCTTAAGTAGTACAAGGTCCATTATTGGCTTTGGTAGTTACTTTAAATAGGCCTAAAAATTCTATAATTATACATTTTTAAGTTATTTCATTTCATTTTATGGGGACTACAGAAANGCTTAAGTTAAGCAGTAAAATGGGAAGAAATAATAGAGCACACAACGCTCTGACACAGACAACAATAACCTCAAAACTATGCCCAGTGATGATAGGAGTAACCCGCCCCCTCCGGACCCGCAATTTTTNCACAGAAAGTTCCCCCTCTCGTCAGGAGGGGCGGGGCTTAATAAAGGGTGCAAGGTTATCGGGGAAAGAGGTGCCCCCAAAGTGGGCCGGTATGACATAGCGGCCCACTTTGAGTCCTGCTACGACAGTGAAATTTGTTTAGGGATGTCATTTTCTTGAAAGATCTGCATTTTTGTTTTGATTTTGACCAAGACCCATTGTTAACTAATCAGAAAACAACANTAATATTTGATTGTGACTTTTTCTTGGATCCAATAAACTGAAACATCAAAATTACATTACCTATTATTTTATAAAATTCAATAGAAGTTATATTGGTTCAGTAAGAAACTGGGAGATCTGCGAACATTTACTACTTCTAATATTTCCAAAATAATAAAAAATGTTATTTATCGGTGATAAATGGAAAAAAAGACGCTATTGGCATCTATGACATTAATTGTCTAAAACTATTTTACTGCACCATCTCCTTTATGAGGAAATTGATTTTTGCATTCAGGTTTTGAGATCCTCATTGTTTCAGTAAAGCTGTTGAGTAAGTTGTGTTATTTTATTAACTTTATCGCTGATGAACATCTTTTTATTTTGGAAATAGTATCTTTAGAGAAATATATTACTTTGCAGAGGTACATTTGGTGATGGGGGCGCAACTGTTACAGGCATAGCAGAAAGGGGGGCACGCGTGACTGCACAAAGCTGTCAGCCGCTGGTAGGTTCTTTATAAATCGCTGTTAATACCAAGAGCACTGTTTTAAACAACTTGGCAGCAACTGACAGCTTAGGACAANATTAACCCGCTTGTCTGTACATTCACTGCACAACGAATAGTTATTAGGACATGTGGCCGGTTGTGACTTCACTCAGTTGCCTTCCGTTTCCAAATGCTGTTTTCTCTTAGAAAAAAAATTATATATAAATAAATTTAACACAGGGGATATTTCTGTATTTAAGCTTAACAGTCACAATGGTAGAAGAGTGTCATCTGCACTCAAACAAGTGTGGCAGAAAACAAGTCTCGCAATCCGTTTTTATATACCATATTATTGCTATTAATACAATATATCTTCCCACGTCTGCATTTTGTTGTTTACCACAGGTTTTCTATGGCTTATCTGTACAACTTAAATTGACCTTTTATTCTGTTGTTGGCGGACAGCTGTAATTCATCTACTTCTGTAAGTGCTTAAATGTACATTAATTGACTAGATTTATAACTTACATTTGATCTATTAGAGGTCATTGGTCTTTTTCATTTCACCTAGAGAGAATTGTTCTTTTATCTTACAAATAAAATATTTCAAAGCTGCTCTGATTATATAATTCTTCCCAAGATAACNTATAAAATAAAATGTATAGCTAAAAGATGTGGGGATCTGTTTACTGTATGAGCTACGATACAGATTCAGTTGTGTTATTGGCTTGATATATTGCCCGCCCTGTATATTGTTGGCTGTCATAATAAGAGTCACACTCAACAATTGTACAAAAGAGAAATATATATATATAAGTTTAACTCAAGTTTAACTAGGTGTACCCCAATTATATTATCAAAGAAGACCACCTTGCCATTGAAATGTTTTACTACTGGGACCCGAAGAGGGTCCTGGATAAGACTTACGGGGCATGTAGGGATGGGAGATAACACAGATTATGAATCTGGTTCCCAGTTCTTACCTGACTAAGGCATGTGGAACTTAAACTGCTTTATCNCCTCAGAGATTAGTTACCTTGACAAGGTTACGGCTGGTGTTAATTCCACTGGTCCGANAAAATGTGAACCTTGCTCCAGCTGATCTATACGTCTGCAGATCTCCCCGCCCTTAATTTCCAATGAGTGTCATGCCTTGGCTGGAAGCCTTTTCCTCTACGGCAAATTTTCTACACACTCTCAGTCTCTTCATCAACCATTGCCTTCTAAGGAATTTATTTATATATTCAAATTTTACAATCAGAAACTTTGTTGAATAAAATAAACTGTCATTTATGAATTCTATGTTGATGCAAATACTTTTGGCCTAGTCACAGACACAATGCTTTGCTTTGAATAAAGCTCATAGTACACTATTTTTCATTTAATTTAATAACTTAGAAAATCCTCTGGATATCAGCTGTGCTCTAGAGACCATGTTACATTGCCTTGGAAGCATCCTTGGGAAACCATGGGTATCNTTTTGAATTAACCGTTCTCGAAAAATAAACAGAACGATGCAAAAGTAATAAAAGAGACAAATGTTGTATTGTATTGAAATGTGTTTGTTTATATTTAAGATGCTGGGTCTCTGTAGCCTTACAAGACCGGACATCAAACAGTCTGACAGGAAATCAATAGATGGTTTATCATCCTCAGTCACATGACACGTGTTGAAATCATTGCGGCTGTTTATGTGATGTTTTATGTCTACAGTTGGCGAGATATTTTAATTTTTATCATTGTAAATTGATTCCATTTTATCAGGCAGAAATAAATGACAGGGCGCTGTACGCAAGTCAATTATTAGATGNGGGAACATGTCTCATTTATTTTGTATCCCTAGCTATCCAACTGAAAATTGCACTGAACAACTAACTCAGGGCTGGAAACACAGACATAATCCACATCACTTGAACTGCTCAGAAATACTTGTTTATAATTAGGATTATAGAATACAAATTCATATCATAAGGATAAAAAGGTCATTATGATGAGAGATGTACGTACGTACGTACGTGAGTCCTAACCTATGGCCAGATATTTCTTCTGTAGTCACATATGAGCTTGCTGTCCAGTCCTTTGTGAAATAGTTAAGCATGGCCAAGCTTGTTTGAGGCCTGGTAGTAGCAGATGTGCCAACATTGATCATTTTAAAATGGGAATGTCAGTATAGTAAATCATCGAGCCTAACTAGGCCTTCCCAGCTGTATCTTGCATAGATACAGACAACTTACAGTATACTCTGCTTTTTTGAAAATGTCTAATGTTGAAATAAAATAAATGATTGGTCTAGTAGCACTTGCATGAGTCACTTGTGATTATACTATAATTACAGGCGGCTACAGCTATACAGTTTGATAACTACACTTCCTGCTGTTACATGTTGTCACACTGATGTGAAACCCTACTTTGTCTTGCACTGCCATTCCAATTCCCTGCCTATGCCCATAGTCGTAGTTCTCCGGTGCCATTGTTCTCTACACAATCCATCACAAGNAGTGTGATGGCACATTATCCATTTCAAACCACAACCTGTGTTCTTCTTTGCGGATGTACAATTTTCTGCTTCCTCTCTTATTTGCAATGTAGGTAGCGATAAAAACATCAGCCTATAACATTACAATCTGAAAGGCTGATGGCCAATCAGTCTAATTTTAGAGCTTTCCTAAGCAACTCTTCTGTCCTTGACCTACTGTATGTGAGTTCTTNTGTGACTTCTGAGTGATTTCCTTTTGTCTGTTTTCTTGTCGTTTCGCTGTGCTCCTTGTCCTTCTGTAGCCCTTCCTTTTCTGTACCTTGCCTTCCGTTCCCTCAATCTTCCAGCTACTTTCCTTCCCTGTCCTTCCCCTTCCCTCTCTACTCTGCCGCCGTTGTTCATCTGTTCCCTTTACCGCTGCTGCGAATAGTCTGCTGAGTGTGTTAATGTGTGCACTTGTCTCCGTTTTGTGTTGTCCTATCTTGCCACCATTTTTCTCTTTGCTCCCTCCCTGTATTTTCCACCTCTAACGGCAGGTTTCTACCTATATTTATCCCATTTTTGCTCACTCATTTTCCTCAGCAGTGGTCTCCAGGGACCTGCTAGTTGACTGCTGTCCAATCTATACTCATCATTGCGTGCTCTAGTAAAGACTGGTCTTGTAGTTAGACTTTGCACCTTGAACGGTCGCAACTGTAACACCTGCCATGCTTAATGGTACACTAACTGGATTTCTGTGATTTATTACAGAAGCAAATGTATTACAGAATATCACATGGCACACAGAAATACTTCTTACTTAGTATNCTAGTAAGAAGTATTTCTGACTGCAAGGTGGATTCCAATCTCTAGCCAAAGTTATTCAGGTCAGTGGTCGAAGTGAAAATTTACAAGTGGCGGTATGGAAACACTGAATATAATAGAAGTCAATGGAGATTTTTAGCTTTTCAATTACATCAGTGGGAGAAGTGCTGGTATGGCATACCCCCGTATACACCCCTACTTCCAGCCCTGATTCAGATTGTAAAGAAGAGGCATGCCCTACACATGCCACAATAGGAAAGATGAGAAATTCCATAGTGGGAGTTTGCATGGGAAGAGAGTGCGANTGTCAGGAGGTCCCGCTTACGACAAGGACAGTACAAATCCGGTGTTGTATCACCTCTTTTGATTTTGTAGCTCCTAATGCAGCACCGGCATAAGTGTCCAGCATTATCCCTTTGACATTACATTATTAAACTGTCAAATACATAGTTAATCTTTTGTTATACAGCTGTAAATGATAATACTTGTTGAAGTGCAAAAGTATTCAATTCCAATTAATTTTAATCTCTCTGTTTCAATTGTTATTCATCTGATTATAGACACAGCAAATGTTGCCAAAAAGAGATGATAAGTTTAAAATGTGTGACATGATTCATACTCACCTTGGTACTTCAGACTATTTCCTTGAGTACAGAAAAAAAAAATCTGTTTCTGCTGTTCATTTTATTGAATCGTATCAGATCTCATCAGCTATTCTTAATGTACAGTGAAACACAGTCCTTGGGAAGAGTAAAGGGCAAAGAGAAAATGCTAATGGCAACTGTATGCTTCCACGGCTTGATTAGCAGATAAGTATTTGAAAAGTTATCTGTTATCTGGCATAGTGATTTGCATATGCCGCACAGTCTGCTACAGATAGCTCACCGCAGGTAGGATACAGTGATGGGTATACATTTCATCCTCTGATATGCTGTGAATGAAATAGTCACAAAAAAAGTTAAACTTACAGTAACAATACAAGTTCATTTTAAATGTAGACCAGAGCTCGAAGTGGGGGTGTATACGGGGGTATGCCATACCGGCACTTCTCCCACTTCAAATCTCCATTGACTTCTATTAAATTCAGTGTTTCCATACCCCCACTTCGAAATGTCCATACCACCACTTCTAAATTTCCACTTNGACCACTGATGTAGACTGTACATGAGTGTATATGTTTCTAGTAACCATGGAAAATAGAATGGTCCTTAATTAGTCATTTCAGACTGGATCCATACAGGAAAATGCTTTTCTGCACTAGGTACGCAAGATCGAGATCACATAAAGCAGTTAAGTTGCACTTGTGGGACGGGAAGAGGGCGTTTGCCGATTGATAGAACACATGGGGGTAGAAATGGTAGTAGTATCATAATGACTGTCTTCATTCCTTACTAACCTATACAGGTTTCCGCACTGTACTGCTTTTAAGCAAGGATAGAACGGAAGCCTTAATGTAGGGGGCTCCATGCAGATTCCCCAGTGAATAGAGGGGGTGGTCTCATCTGAGTACAAGGTAATGTGTACAATGCAGTTTCCTGTGCACTTGAGCACTTTGAAATACTGTGTCTCTGTTAAAGTACTCAGGATCAGGAAAACGCCGCACAAAAATCACAGAAAAATAAAAATCACAGAAAAATNNAATTTTAAATATATTTTTCTTGAANTCAGACATATTATAGCTTTGACCATGCATTGGTCAATTTTGATATTGGTTAATTAAAATATGAAGCTAATGTGAGTTACAAACTAACTGATCTTATGGGCAACCAACATAACACTCAGAATTCAAGTTACATAATATAGATGGTACACATCAAGGCTATTTTCCATCACCCTGTGGCAGCCAAGTCATACAGTCATTCTGTACAAATCAATTGTCACAATGGTGCCATTCTTGACTATTGTACAGGGTTCTGACTAATGAGTTCATCCNGTTCACTGCACAAAACGTGAAAAGCTAATATCCAGCTTATGCATTAGTTACCTACCGTTCTGCAAGACCTTGAAACCCAACGTGAAATGTGGTTGTGACAATAACATTTGTAAAATGTTTTCAAGTGATCCTAACCATGGCGAAATTCATCATGACTCCCTAATTGATACGTTACAATAGTTTTGACATCTGGTAACATTAAAAGTTCTTCACAATTTAAATAGAAAGGCTGAATGAGACTTTATAAATGCATTGCCTTATTCTGACTAATGGATACAATGATTCCTGTCTCTTCACAAAATGCACAAACTTCCTTATACTTCCTTATATCCTAATTAGTCTTAGGCAGTACTCCCTTAAGTGCCATAATTTTTCAGTATGGACCATTCGGCATACCTACCCTCTTCAGCTGGGCATTACCATAAGCAAGAAGTGAGGGAACCCTCTGTGTACACGACTCAGTGGTTTATGGAAACTCAGATGGTAAGCGCATGAGCTATGCTGCCATGGCAACTGCCCCGCCAACCAGCGTGGCCGCGGCTACATAGTTTATTTCTCATACTCTATTGTCCATTGTTCCGGNGGCATAACCCTTGTGACAGGGCGCCCATGAAGGTCAGGGCCCCGCCACAGCTGCCCCCTTGTCCCCTCCTGTCGGCGGGCCTGTACACATAAAACCTTGTTTGTTCTCTAAAGCAAAAAAATAGCTAAATGGCAATCACACAGAAAGTGGCACCAAGTCTTCCATTTTCTTTTATATTGCTAAGCAGGTTCCAGAGGCCAAACTCTTGTGTGATTAAATATCTAGAGCTTTTTGTATGAGCTGAGCCGCCTCTGTTCATAAAGTGTTTGAGCTGCACGGCGATGCTTTATAGTGTGTCTGCAACACTCGCGGAATGAGTTATGATCATCCGCTTNCGACGGGCCCCATCTATTACATCCTGTTTACCTTCTACCAATTTATAGTTCCAGTCCTATTGCATTCTTCTTATTTATGTTGGTGTTGTACATAGGTGCCGCTGATGAAACGTTTTAAGGAAGTCCCTTTATAGCCGCACATCTCTGGGAATAGCTATCATAACCTGAAACATTTGTTGGTTTGTCCAGCAGTGTGATGATTATAGATACCCATTTTATAAGGTGGATGGTGCTGTTTATGTGCATATTATGGAATGAACTCAATATGGGAGATTCATGTNCTCTTTTACTATGACACTTATATGGTCTATGAAAAATAAAAAAATCCAAAATCTTAATAGAAAACTTAGTAAAGGAATGCGATTACTTTCTAACAAAAAAAAAAATACATCATTTGTGATTTCATATTTTAAATCTAGCTGTCAGATCTAGAATCATGTAAGACAAATTTTGTTTTGTTATCACAAAGCTTGGGAAATGAACACATTTTGTGTGCGCATGCTCACGGAACACACTTTTAGTTCTGATCTGGAAGCNATTACNCAGGCGNATACTCGAGTCATTGTCCTGCATGATGTCTATAAGTTATACCAGTTTTTGTTTAGGTGAAATTAGGTGCCTCGGCTTATATTCGGGTCGGCTTATA
>JABWIB010011484.1:13287-23364 GCA_016617825.1 Platyplectrum ornatum | reverse complement strand
TGTCACTTTAAACTCGCTGCTGTAAGTATAAATCTTTTCTTTTTTTATTTACACTTTTTTGTCTTTCAATTTAATCACCAGAATAATTGCCAGCAACCAGGGTTGAACCCAGGGATAACCCTGCTTTATTCTNGGGTCAAAATCAACAGACCCGGGATTTTTCAGAATGACCGCACACACAGCGCCATGACATGGGTCATTCAAACTTGACCCAGGTTTTTTGGCGCAATGTGAACAGTGTATTAAACTCAGTTTGTACATCCTAATGCCCCCTCTCCTTTCAACATGCTTTGTGCTGCAGACTCTTCGTTATATGCTTTAATTACCTTAATTTTTATAGATTTTATAATGGCTTCTGGTTTGTTTTTGCACAAATTTTACAATTCTTTCCAACTGTGGATCAGTCCCTATGTTTGAAAATGCTTTAGAATCAAATTAAATAAGTAACACCATCAGAAAAATTGAAATATGACTAACCGGCTAAGTCACTTATATACAGGAAGGTACGATAGCAGTTTAATTATATGAATAGCTTTACCTTATGAATTTATTGTATGTATTGAATTTTAGAGTATAATGTTAACGCAACATTTTTTTTTTAAGAGACATCTGCTGCATCGTAAATGTTTTATTTAAATTTTATCTTGTGCGGTTGATAAATTAGATATATCAGTCTAATTTTATTTGTTATGCATTTAGCCATAAGTGCGTTCATTATGACAGAAAGCCTTGTCCATTATCCAGACCCATCTGCCAAATAATTTTTCATTGTAGATTTACCGGCTGTTTGACTCAACGCCGCTGTGAAAGAATGTTGTATATAATAACCTTGGATTCAGATGGTTGTCTTGTCATTTTGGCAAATTTATTTGTTGCATTTGAAATTTCTACATTAATGTGAAGGTTAGCATATTGATTTAGCCTTTAACATAAAAAAATAAATAAAACAACAACTACATGCGTTTCCTGTTGCCAGACATGACTCATGCTAGTTTTAGTGTTACGCATGACATTAAAAGCACAGGCTTAGAAATTGTAGATCAGTATGAAATATCAAATCTAGCATTCATTAATATATATGAAAATGTTCCCAGGTCATGCGAGAATACTGTATGTTCTACTAATAGCTCGAAGCATTTCCTTTCTCCATTTTAGTCTTGTAGAACAATTTTCCCTTCCTGAAAAAGAGAAGAAAATTACTTCATCCAAAGTGTATTCCTTTCAGCAAGCGAGAACCAAATATCATGTAGCATTGGAGTTGCAGTCACTTTGCAGCTTATAAGGTTTGATGTAGGGGTACAGCTATTGGATCTGATCCAGCAAGTTTTTGTTTTCCCTTGTGTTGGCGCGAGTGGATTTGGGTCTTCAACTATATTATATTGGGATTTTAGGGCAGCTGTGACCTTTTTGCCTTTGTTTCCTTCTGAAATCTTACACCAGTTCAGTTCTGGTGTAAGTTTGCGACTATTACCACATAGGACCAGATCCAGACTTTAGCCTACAAGCTTAAAGTTATGAGTGGGCAATACCATGATGAATTGCAGGGGGGGATAGAATGAATGTTAGTGTTTGCATGCAGGGAGAATGCTTTATTTTTGCATTTTGCACACAGATACTGACGAGTGTTACTGTTACACTGTTATTACACTTGGGCTAAGAAACATCTTCTCTCAACTCTAATACTGTTTGCAACTGATTGAATTTACCTCTCATGTTTTTTTCCACTAGTAACTTTACACTTGTAAGTTCAAGTCTGGATCTGGTCCATAGTTACCACACAGCCCAACAGTTTTAACAATGAAAGAATAAAACACGGTTAAAACATAGAATTATATTCTATGAGTGAAGTGCATTGGTATATATATATATATATATATATATATATATATATATATATATATATATATCTTATTTGGAATAATCCAGCGAGCTAAAACAAAGCTAGATATCTGTTCTGAGAAATACTGCTGCAGCATAAGGGGTGTAAATTACTATTTTATCTTGCATGCATGATAAATACTTTGCTTTCCCTTACAGCACACACATATTGAAGAGCTTCGTTTGACTCTAATTTAGGGATAACTCTTCTGTTTGCACAGTTTAAGCTTGTCAGCTAAGGATCAGGCCCAGTGCCTTTAACCGCTTTAGATGGCAACCTTATCATGTGCAATTGGAAAGTAAAAGCAACCAGACATCAGTGACCTTGAAAAGAATACGAAAAACAATGACTTTAAGTAAAACACCAAAAGATTGGTTTCAAACCAAAAAATACATTCTAAGTCACACGCTAGTGGCAAATAAATATCTGCTTGCAGAGGCTTACATCTAAATTTACCGACCAGATGCGTGGATTGGTCTTGTTGCATTTGCTAATTTGATCATTTGTATGTGAAATATTAATGCAGCATTTATAATGACAGGAAATCGCTGTTCTTCTGTAGATAGCGGGTTAAAGAGCAAAGGTCTTTTTAATAGACATAGTGGTATACATTACCAAGGGCTGAAGGGTAATTGTCTAAAACACTGTTCTAGCATTAGTTTGGCCTTATGAATCAAGAGCTTTGGTGATAAATGCTAAATTGGAAGATTATACTGTGTAGAGCAGTCATAAAATCTAATAGTGTGCATCCTGCTATCACCATATCATTCCGGGCACCCAGAGAGTCGACTCGCATTTCACACTTCCTTGTTTGGAAGCCTTAATATCAACTTTATTGTTTCTGCTTTTACGGGAAAAAATGTGTTAGGTAGAGTATTTTATTGTATAATTGTAATCATTACAAATAGCTTATGGGTAGATTAAATCATTATTTTTTNTTTTCTTATTAATCAGCAATATTCNCGAAGGTGGATTTAAAGACGTTTCATGGTATGTTTTTGTGTGTGTCCTTTTCATTACCACATTTCCTTAAACATGTAACTAATGGAGTTTTTAGATGAGGGAGAAATGTAATAGAATTTTTATAATAATTATTCATATACTTTGCTTCAAGGCATGGCATGCTCACACAGTTCCCATATTAGTTTGACAGAAGCATAGCAAGGTCCACAGTATGGTTTATTAAGGTGTACACTTTCCAATCTAAAACCCAATGAGTCATGCCCAGGATTGCTTTAATGCCGAACCATATCTATAGGTGCAGACAAACACGTCTGCCAATTCTTCGAATTATGGACCTNATCCAGAGGTTTCCTGCAGCGGGAAACCATCCCCGGTGCTCACACAGCAGGTGTATAGGACGGTCAGAAAGGATGCGTAAAGGCGCAGGCTGCAGTGGGAGTAATGCAGGGGCATTTTAACAGTAGGTGCAGGATTTGTACCTCAACACACACACACACAAACAGACACACACATCATCTGAGGCTGCAGTTCCCTATAGCANAAACACGTAACATTTCCACCATAGTGCCCCCTTTAGATTACCAGTAACCCCCCCTCCATAGATGATGCACTGGCTGGCTTTCAGGGGATGTGATTTAAGACTTTCTGAACCTATAGCATCAGATTTTAGTTGACATTTTGTAGTACGTAATTGGAAAGTGACTGAATCTAATTGATTGCCATGGACAACATCTAACTTTTCCTTTTCTACAATTTAAAAAGCTTTATGTGTCCCTAAAAGATTTCCTGTTGTGGTCCTAGCCAAACAGACAATTTAAAGGGTACAGTGAGCAAACCCTTCCATCCCCATCAACATGCCCGGACATACAGTGACTTGGATGCGAAATGGTCAAAAAGGCACATGTGTGCTGCATATACTGCGCCCATTATAACAATGTGTAGACATGTAATGAGTTAAATCCCTGTAAGCACAGTAAATCTGTCCTACTACACCGACAACAGCATTAAACAGCCAACTTTCTAATTCAAATACAGTGGGACACCCTGTTTTACTAGCACAGAGCTCACAGAAGCAAACATAGGGGGGTGGGTGTCTCTGCTCATACAAGGAGCTCCCACCTATACAATAGACTGAAGCGTAGCTCCGGCTCAGCTATAGTCAGAGATAGATCCTTACTTGTAGTTGTCTCATAGATAAGACAGAAAAGCTATAAACTTCACAGAATATCAGCAGTTGCTGTAATGCATTCTGTATAAACAGAAACTCACATTATAACTAGAAAGAGATGTGCAAGATGTACAGTAATTCATTCTGAATATTGTGACTTCCGCAGTGTGTAAGAGACAGAATAATATAATGGCTCTATCAGTGATGCCATCTGGCTAAACCAATTGTTGCAGCAATTTTANCTCCTGAGAATTGCATCCTACTGTTACTAAAGTTACTATATTGTTTACGATCTGTAAGGAGATATAGGGCAGAATAGGAAAAGAATCTGTTCTCCAGGAAGACTGCACATCCTGTTGTCAAAAAACAATTAAGCATTTGTACATTGTTTGCTTACATGAAAATATATTGTTGTGACAAAATTTAAAAGTATCACTATTTTCTTTGAAAATACCATCTGTGACTTTAGGTATGCTGATGTTTCCAGTAAAATACTCATCAAAACATGCATCTGTATCCTTACATCTCATACTGCAGTTGTAGCATTAGAATAAGAGATTGAATGGTGCCATTGGTTTAGGTTTTCTTTATTTCATCTTTTGGACTATTCAAGCAACAGTTATTTTAGGACTGGATCATGTCATTTTACTCTGCTCTAACATATGGTAGCGTAGCTACATGGGTTGCAACAGTCACACTTGTGGCCAGGCCCCTGGGCTAGGGGGGGCATTCACTATAGAATTGACTGCAGGCATTACGCCCATACCAGCTTGGCTGCGGGTAGTGACAGGCAGCAAGCACCCCCTCCCTGCTGTAGGCCCAGTAATGTAGTGTTATGATCGGGCCCAAGTGACCAGGCTGATTTGCCCTGATTGTAACAATGTTGTCAGTGCAGTAGCCAAAGCTTAGCTAAAGGCTTGAAGCTGTATTTAACTAGAAATGTTATTTTTGATGTAAATGGGTGGATGGGAATTTGCACCTGGTCCCATGAACCTTTAGCTATGCCCCTGTTTGCAGAGGTTTCCATATTCCATATGGAATATTATATATATTTACAGAAATACATCCGTACATAGATGTAATAGAAGACAGATCTGGTTTGCGAACGCTGGTATACTTCAGCACTGCTAGAAGGAGGGAAGGGAACAGAAGCAAGGATTTCTGCTTGTAGTACTGCGAAGCCCCATCTATGATCTTTGATTTGCATTCATTGATGTGTGGTTTAAGCTAGTTTAAGAGATCTCTGATGGAAAAGTGTGCAGGCTTAGAAAGATACATAAGATGGAGGAGTGAGGAATGCTTTTGCTTTACTTCGTAGTATTAAAAACCTTAAAAAGTCAAAGAAGAAGAGAAATGGATGTCTGTAGAGACAAGAGAATTTAAGACCATGTAAATCCAAAGAGATGATGGTTTATATAACTCAAGAACTCTATTATCTGTTATATTGTATTCTCCATTATCATATATTCATATATTCATATTCTATGTCAAACTATTTGTAAGCTTAAACAAAATAGCCACTACTACATGTAGAATATATAAGATCTGGTTGTGGAATAGGAGCTCTTTGGATAAAGAAACAGTTTTAAAAGGTGCATTTAGTTTAATGTCATTGGGGTTTATGTCTATAAACATCAGAGGGACATCATAATGTGTCTATATCAATATTCCCCTACGCTGGCAGCAGAAAGAGGTTAGTTATTGCTTTATTGTGTGTGGCTCATTCATTAGGGATATATATAATTTATGATACATAAAAATCTAGTTGTAAATACAATAAAAGGAAAGTAAAAAAAAAACTTAAAACCATTAAAATTATTTCAATTCTTATATGAAGAAATGATTTTTTATTAAATATTCAATAGATTTCCTTCTGATAGCTATCCGGAGATGCAATCACAGTAGAATGTTTTAAGGTTGTTCTAGAAGTCACATAGCTTATGTTATTGCATATGGTTTCGCCAGTGGGGACTGACGTGTGATAACACACCATAGTATTTCCTCTCCATTTCATAAATAGGCCCTATAGTGAACTGGTAAATGTGGAAGCTTGTAGAAATGCCTTGGGTTTCATGGAATGATGGTGCAGTGACATGCATTGTTTTAAAGGCAAGGTAATTAATAATTAGCAGGATAAATTGTGCAGAGTCACACGTGATGTTCCTTTCGTATGAATTGTNTAAATCTCTAGATGAGGATTCCTGAGAAAAACAAATATTCTGTTCTACAAATAGTGTTGTAAATATGAATAATGTAATGCAGTGGGTGCACATGTAACTCAGTGAAAATATGTTCCCATTATCCANTGATAGGTAATACAGGGAATTAGAATGCATTTTAAACAACAAAATAGACTGAGAGTTAATTTGAATATGACTTCTTGTAAAGATTTCAAACGTAATTAAAATGAAGAATTTTTTTAAAAGCCGACAGATAAAAATGTAAATATAAATGAAAATGCCTATGTATAGATTAACAATATTATGCTCTAGTGTATTCAGTGCATTTTCAACTTGTTTTCTTAAATTAGACTGTTTAATGTTTGCGATGTGTGTAAGGTTTTTATTTTTATTGAGTAGGGGGGTTGTTTTAATGAATGAGATCTCCTCCTTCAGGCATTTACAGCAGAGTTGGTGACTTTTGGTTTCTCCCTCTAGGGGCGGAGGGTTGATTTATGTGGACCTTGTCTGAAACCCTGTCCCCTACAGAGTAACACATACGTTTATTATGGATAGGCGGGNCTTGATGTCGTCCATGCCGTCAATTCATAGTAACAATCGGGATCCAGGTTGGGAGATTTACTAACTCTCTCCTGGAAATNAGTCTCCCGGAAATTTCCGAGGGTCGACAGAATAAGTCTACAGTAACATGACTACCCACATCCTCATTTAAATATTTTGAAAAACCACTTACCGGTCCAGATATCATCATCTGACACAAGAGACACATAAGTTATTTTTCACGTTTACATTGTAGCATTTAATCATACACATAATCAGTTTTCTACTTTCAAAGTCAAACCTTTATTACTACCATGGAGAAAAAAAACATGAGTTAAGTAATGCAAATAAAGGCAATGACTTCATATGATATATGAGTCTAATAAATGAAGTACATTTCAGGGTTATGGATATCAACTTTATCTCCCAGATTTACAGTAATTACACTAGATTGAGGTCACATTTTAAAACTGTTGTTCCTTAAATCTGCTGCTATTTCTTTTAATTTAGGGGGTTTTATTTAAATTTGGAGACAATTTATTGCTGTTACATATAAATAGTGTGCGTTGTGGAAGTTATTTGAGCTCTTTATATTTTTAATTAATTAGTTACATAACCTGTATGGTTTATATGCGTAATCTATTTAATTAATGCATTGATATATTATAGAAGGTTATCCTAATATAGTAGTAATATCTTTTTATGGCCAAAGAAAATATATTAAAAGTTGTAGAATCAACAGTTAGAAAATATGTTCATATACAGCTTGCAGGCTCTTTAAAGTCGTATGAAGCTATAAATTAAACAGAAAAGCATTTCCTCATAAATCAGGGCTCCACAAATTCCGAAAGCCGGGTTGCCATGGCGAACAGTTGCAAGCTAATAAAGGATAACGCTGAAGAAGTGACCATGACTGATCTACCTCCCCGCTTACCCGGTGACAATACTAGGAGCNTTATGCTGACAGCCGCACACTGCTGTGAACTATGGGTGGGCNGATAGGGACTGGTAGGACCTCTGAGTAGGATGGTAGTCAGATGTCACCAATAGGTGAGTTTTCTTGCAGTTGAAACGTATACCCACTGGCTCCACTATGGATGTTTATTTAAAACATGCAAACGGATAAGCAACAGCTGTGAGATGTGTACAATTTAGAATTTTACTTTTTAGATTTCTCAACATTTCTTTATTAAATTTACAGTGTGTCAGTACAAAACATGCAATAGCAGGTAACATATTCATACAGTGTGTCAAATACATCTCACAGAAAGATAATCCAAAATGACGACCCGCACCTAACTATACTATACTGTACATAGCTGACACCTCCCTCAATGCATGAGAAGAATGCCAACTTATTGTATTTACCCACCTCTCATAAGTACCAATATGGGGAAACTATAGGAAAAAGTAATATAGAGTGGTCAAGGGTATCAATAACACATTCCCAAGATGAAAAGAATTGCTCCACCAATCATTCTCAATTTTTATATTTTTATAGTTAAAAGTCCTAATAAATTTTGTACATGTTAGATAATATCTCTATGTATAATAATGCATCCAGGGATTATACCTCTATGTATAATAATGCAATAATAAGTCCAGGAAAAACTATATACATATTTATAACATTTAAAGCAACCCCAGTTTTTTTATTTATAGAATAAAATGTTAATTTACACCATNTTTATTTATTTTTTTCATTCATTATTTTTTACCATTTTGGAACAATAATTCTTTTGTGAAGTACAGCCTACAGTTTCCCAATCCTATCATTAATAAATAATGAAACTTCTGTCTTTCTCAGTAAATACTGCCCACCCATATGATGTATACAACACCTGCAGATACAGAGTGACAAATACACTTTGACAAATACAAATCTAAACTTAAGGGGGAGGAATCTGAGAGAGGATGCTNCCACAGTTTATCAGTGGACAAAGCNNTTTTTTGCAGTATTTGCATAAGCTAACCAAAGAAGTCCATTGTCTTTTATTATATTGTAGTACTTCTCTTGTTGCTACTCCTAACCCTGGATCGAGCACCATGATGTCTAGTAAGAAAGTCTGATTTACGAATGGACTTTCCTCAGGCATGCATGTGTTTTAGTTTTTTGGGGGGAGTTTCATTGTTTTTAATGCAAAAATGTTAACCTCAACCCCTCCAAACTATTNATTACTAGCACTTTCACCATGGATAAACGCACAAAGCTTTGGTTGATGTTAAAATGATGACATTTTATTGAAGGTATTATTAACGACTGAACCACCATGATATGGAGAAAGGGCACCCACANAAGACGTTACACCTATCCAGATGAAAAGAGGAAGCTGTGTACATACCCTNAAGTCCTACACTAATCCTGCCTCTCTATTCCCATTTGCAGATCCATACTCTTTAATATTTTAATATGTAATAAATGTGCTAACNTACATGTGTTTGATAGTTGCAATCACACTGCAGTAACTTCCATTACATATTTCTGTGATTGTGTCAGCCATGAATTCTTACTCTTTANACTTGACAATGTCATATTTTAAATTAAAAATATTTAAATAAAAAAGGTTGTATCATTTTCAGCTAACTAGTAATGANAAGGAATACAGTACGAAATACATCTTTCAAGCCTCAGGTATTAGAGCACTTGCTTATTTCAGCCTCATTTCTTTTTGTTTATTTATATCACCCACTAGTGTGTGTGGATTAGGGGTGGAAAGTTGACACTATATGCATAATAAGGTCATGTATAAGGCATCTTCCAGTAACACTGCATGCCTCCATACTAATGAATTGTGCCCTCTATAAATTTAAAGTGTGTTCCGTTATTTGTGATGGAATAACAAAGTAGACAGGAGTTGTAATAAGAATCAGTAATGCTTAACGTGTCATTTTCATTTTCAAGTTTCGCTGCCATCTGTGACCTAGTGATAACCTGCTTGCTTGTTATGCATAAATCCCATTATACTTGCATAGTTTAGTGTTCCCATGGAGTTACTATACAAGAGTGATTTTCTTTAGAATGTTTCTCATCAATTAACATACAAATGAGCATAAAGGGAGAAAAAAATGGATAGAACCTGTCATTGTGTACTGTTTGTTTGTTTGTCACACACATTCACGCATACTGCATTTACTTATTCATATCTATATAATATTCCTAACATCTGAGCGCACAGGGATTATTAGCATGTCAGTGTGTGCTTTATAAGCGGTATAGGGGATTTTAATGTGCAAAAATAATAAACATAAATATCATACCGTATTTGCCGGCGTAAAAGACGACTGGGCGTAAATGACGAACCCACTCAAAATATAGAGTTTGTTATGATCCCCTGTTGTAACTTAAG